>MUZC01004814.1:281483-297750 GCA_002072015.1 Radix auricularia | reverse complement strand
TTAGCTCCAGCTAGAGATAGAACCATCCATCATATTATCATATCAATCTATCACATTAACCAATTCTTAGCTCCAGCTAGAGAGAGATAGAACCATCCATCATATTATCATATCAACCTACCATTCTATCCATTCATAGTTGTAACTATATAAGAACCATCCATCATCTTATCATATCAACTTAACACACATAATTATTATACAATCATAAAAAAAATTTGGACAGAATTACATGTGTAATACCAAATAAACCAAAATCAGATAGAGTTAATAAAAACATGTTTTTATATTTTATCTACATTCCATAAGAATTTATCAACATTAATTTAAAAACAAAGGGAAAAATAGGAAAATGCCTAGATTTAATCCCTTAAATATAATAAATTATATGTACATTTAGCATTTTACTATACATTCTTAATACATACTGACTGAGAATAAACTAAGTGTTTCGTGGCATTTAATGTTAAGGTAAATTTAAAAATTTAAACAAATTGCCAACCCCGGATTAAAAATTTATTCAAGATACTGAGAAAATTGTTTAAATATATTCCTTGGTTGATTTTGGTGCACATTTCAAGTTTTTACCTTTTCTAAGAACCAAGATGGCCGAGATCCTTTTCCTGTTAGCTCCAGACGGATCTTCTTCAATGGTGCCACATCATCAATTTCCATCTAGTGATTTTAAACAAAGCATGGTTCTCAAAAACTTAGAAGTGTTTGATAATTTGAAACTTTAAAAAAAAAATATTTTAAAATTTCATTTTTCTTAAGATGGAACCGTTTATTTCAGATGTGTGAAATTTTTTATTAAAGAAGATAGAAATCAATGAAAAGACTAATTATCAAAATGAAATAGTATTTTAAATTAGACTATTTCAAAGGGTAAAACAAAAATCACATTTTAAAAAATTATTCATTAATGATCACTCATGACAATGATTGGTTCCACCAGCTGTCATTAAAGAGAATCATTGTTTTAGTCAGGTCAATCCAAACAAGTTTGATTTTGTAATTCTTAGCTGAATGACAAGGTGTTTTATTGAAGTTACATTATCTTATATATTACAGACGCTCCTTCTGTACAGAAGATTATTGCGTCCTACGTATATCTATGGTTTGTGTTTAGTACTGTATTCTTATTAGAGTTTAAAATGATGATAAAGTGTTGGCTTTCCTGGTTTCTTCAGGCAACCCATTTCACGCCCTAATACCGGACGGGAAGAAAGAAAACTTGTAGGTGTTTGTTCTTGCTTTTGGGATAAGAAAGGTGTTTTTATCCTTATGTCTATCTGAGGGTTGTATTAAGTTACCTTAGTATTGTACTTCTAAATTGGAGTTAATTGCTTTATGTATAATTACTAATTTACTCTTGGTTCTTCTATCCTCTAGTGAGTTTTGAATATTCTCCTGTAATGAATCTGGCAGCTCTTTTTTGAATTTTTTCTAGTTTATCAATATTTTCTTTGGTGGATGGGTCACATACAGAAGATGCATATTCTAGTATAGGTTTCACCAGGGTGAGGTAGCATTTTAGTTTTATATCTTTATTACATTTGTAAAAGTTTCTTCTTATAAAACCCAAGGTTTTGTTTGATTTTTTAATAACTTCATTGACATGGGGATTCCATGATAGTTTCTCATTTATTATGAACCAGAACCTTATACCATTATCTTGAAGAAGATCTCTTCTCAATTCAATTTACGTACCTTTAGGAGATTAGTTTGGGCTCTCTCAAACCTGTCTCCCCTCTTTTCTAACTCCAAAACTGAAGAAGTTCCTTTTGTACCAAAAACTGTCATTAAGATCTTGGAATCAGTGCCAGCATCAGGAACATCTCCAGTTGTAACGGTCACTTCATAGGAAACCACTGACAAAAAAAAAGAAGGAAAATTAGTACTGACCAAAAACTGACTTTGATCACTCTATTGAAAACACTTTTTACAGCACAATAAGGATATTTCCCCAAAAGTTCATTTTTGGGTAATGTTGTCTCTTAGCCCTGTCCTAGAAAAAAGTCTAACAAAGCAAAGAATAAACTTGAATATTGAATGACGGGGTAAAAAACTGATCTTTATGGTCCAAATCAGCAATTATGAATTTTTTTCTCTTTAATCTTTAAAAAAACATAAGTTTCTGACTTTTAGAATAGTAATAATGATAACCCCATTTTCAGACCATGACGGCCTATGTGGCAAGTGAAGTAGCGTTCACAAGTTTCATTTAGCCACCACTAACAAGCAAGAGATTGTGTGGCTAGCACAATGCCCCGGGGCATTGCCAGCACCGAGGCTAAACCCATGACCCTCTTTTGCCTTGGTACGGCAGTCCAGCTAGACAACCGCTAATGAAAAATTATTGGCTTAAAAAAAATAGTTCACGGAAAATCTAAAACATTAAAAAAATTCAAATGACCACTTTATCTGAAAGTAACAACAAAAAAAAATTTTCGAATTGTTAGCCTGCCCCACCAACTCCAGTAACACATGTACAGCAATGAAAACAACTTGAAATGACAAAATGTTAGCCAGGGACTCACTCGGCTTGTATGAGGTGATGGAACTCTTGCCGTCATCCACACTGAAGAATCTGTTAGTTTTGCCATCCCCCTTGTCCCTGGCCAGCCACTGCTTGCATTCAAAGAAGTAGTGCTTTCCCTTAGTGGGCAGGTCAACCTCCAGCTCCTTGAGGAACCAACCGCTGCCAGGTGCTGTCCCATCATGGCCAACCTGGCATGGACAAAGATAATATTATACAACCCTCAGATTTAGACATAGGGATAAAAAACACTTTTCTTAAAACCAACAGTCTATCAACATTTAAAATTCAAATAAAAATGCAAGACCAGACATAAGCCATGGATAAGTATAGGATGCAATAATCTTCTGTTTAAAGAAGGAAGGTCTGTAACAGATAAGATAAGGTATCAGAAATTTAACTGTACTGGTTATGGCGGATTTTTTACTTGATTGAATTTAATACAGACAGAAGGTAATCATTGTCATAGATCCAACCATATTACAGAAGAAACATATTGATAACACAATACAATCAAACATAGTTCTAACCCAGTGCTATCCTAGTACAAACATAGTGTTAACACAGTACTAACTCAGCACTTGCAGATCCCTATCAAAGTACTAGCTCAGTACTGACAAGGGAAAATGCTACATCTTTACTTAATGACCACAGTAAACAATTTAAATGATCAGACGACCTCTGAATGTTTGACTCTCCGTTCAATTCTAGAACAAATCCAAACTGACCTCAACTCTCTTGACCTCCTCCACGTCAACAGCCTCCAGGGAGAAAATCTCCACCGAGCTGGGCTCAAACTTGTCCTTCTGCAGCAGTTCCAAGTAGAGTTTCCCAGTGTGTTTCTTCTTGAGGCCGTAAATCTTGACCCAGACGTTACTGCTGGTGCCGTTGTCACTGCCGTCCCCAGTGGTCACCTTGATGGTGTAAGGAATGGCTGCAAGAAGAGCAGATTGTTGATTTACATAAAATGGTAGCAGGACTTAATATTTGCCTAGATTATTATGGCAGGTATATTTATAACTACAATAGTAATGCTGTTGACGTATTTACCTAAATTAAGGACAATTTGTCACAAAAATGAATCATTTGTCACATAAAGACCATCTGTACATAGAAGGACCATCAGTCACATAAATGGACCATATTACCATATGTCACATACATGGACCATCTCTCTCATGCATGGACCATCTGTCACATACATGGCCCATCTGTTATATGCATGGTCCATCTGTCACATACATGGACCATCTGTTATATGCATGGTCCATCTGTCACATACATGGACCATCTGTCACATACATGGCCCATCTGTCATATGCATGGTCCATCTGTCATATACATGAACTGTCTGTCAGATACATGGTCCATCTTTCATATACGCAGACCATCTGTCATATGCATGGTCCATCTGTCACATACATGAACTGTCTGTCAGATAAATGGTTCATCTGTCACATACATGAACTGTCTGTCAGATACATGGTCCATCTGTCACATACATGAACTGTCTGTCAGATACATGGTCCATCTGTCACATACATGAACTGTGTGTCAGATACATGGTCCATCTGTCACATACATGAACTGTCTGTCACATACATGAACTGTCTGTCACATACATGGTTCATCTGTCACAGACTTACTTGGACCATCAGAGACAGTCTCCTCTAATGTAGCCAGCTGTTTCTTTGTTACCCTGGGACTTTTGGAGAAGCCATCAGTGGTTCTCATAGATTCTAAGCTGGCCACAGAGCCTCCAAATCGAGTGGACTTGAGAGTCCCAGTACTGGACATGTCCCCATCATAACCCTTGGTAAGAAACAAGCATGTGAAAAATGGAATTCAAACCCTCTACATTAAACTCTTCACTACAAAATGTTAAACTAAGATATCATTGTGTGCACATCTTGAACACATAATGTGTTTAGGTTAATAATATTATTAGGAAACCCTATTTTGTCAATATCAGTACAGTAGTTTAGTGCTTTTGCAATACAGTGAGATGGAAAAAATACAAATTGTACCTAATAAACAGGTTTAACACTAAAAAAAAAAAAAAAAAAAACCAATATCAGACTTCAATCGATTGTTTCCTTATAAGAGTGTTACTGAATTGTGACAAAGTAGCTGATGAATTGTAACTGTGAACTAATGAACTGTAATTTAGTAAGTTATGAATTTTGATTAAGTAACTGATGAATTGTGACAAATTAACTAAAAAATTGTGACAAAGTAATAAATGACTTGTGACAAAGTAACTAATGCATTGTAACAAAGTAATAAATGAATTGTGACAAAGTAACTGTTAAATTGTGACTAAGTCCCCAACTGGGTTAGGAGCCCAGTGCAGTGATCTGCTTAAGCACCTATTTGAATGTCTTGCCACTTCTCACCTTGACGTAAAGAGACCTCTCAATTTTCCCATCATCCTTCTTCTTTGCCAGCCATCGTTCACAATAGAAGACATACTTGTCCTTGCCATCCGAGATCTCCACTCGGTCCAGGTACCAGTCTGGGCTGATCAAGGAGTTGTCGTGGCGTATCTTAATCTTGTACAGTTTCCCCAGGTCAACAGCCTCCAGGACAAATCTGTCCATCTGTTGGTCAAACACAACAGAAATTACACCCCAATCAAAGCTGAGAGATTTTAACACCTATTCTTTTTACGGAAAAAATCTGTCCATCTGTTGGTCAAACATGACAGAAATTACACCCCAGTCAGATCTAAGAGTTTTTAAAACCTTTTCTTTTTACAGAACAAATCTGTCCATCTGTTGGTCAAAGAAAACAGACATTACACCCCTATCAAAGCTGAGAGATTCAACATGTACACTCTTGTACAGAACAAGTTAACATGTTTTTTTTTTGCTGGCATGAATAAGCTGTAGCCATACTAAATCATCACACTAATGCGTTACTCCTTGTTATCACTGACATTGCTGGCTTGAGGGGAGCCTGCTTATGACATAATTAATTTCCCCAGCCAAATTTCCTGGTTAGTAAAGTCTCACAGGAGTCAATCTTTCTTCTTAAGGATTTGATCTATCAAAAACTCCCATACAAATGTCAGTCTATATTTTTTTAAATATTAAATTTATGCATTCTAATAATTTCTTTACCCAAGATTCTTAGTACACAACTTTCAATGGTGTCGAAAAACCTAAAACAAGACCTAATGATGAATCTTCTTTGCCTTCCTCAAAAACACCTTAGAAACTTTGACCTAAGTAGAATTAAACTGCTCTAGTTTCCATAGAAGAAGAACTTGACTGCTGTAATATTCTACTTGCCTGATTTTGTTCAAACTTGTTCTTGTTTGTCTCTGAGTTGCGCAGCTGTCGTTCTCCTGAGTCGCCCCTGTCGCCAAAGATCGTGAGGAAAACATTGGCGTCAGTTCCTCCACCCTTCATGTTGCCAGTGAACACCTCAACAATATACTTTTTGGCTGGTTTTGAAATAAAACATTGAAAGTAATAAATGAAATTTTGCTTCCTTTGGAGGTAAATCTACAGGTCAGATGTGGAATCCCTTAAGTTAATGATGGAAGCTGAGCCAATTGACAGCCACAGCGCAATACATCATGGATATAGAGCTAGTGATCTAAATCCTCCTTCAAACAGATTTTGAGAATGCAGAAGAAGAAGAAAAATGATGGTTTCAAATGAGGTTAAGTTCATTAAAAATCACAACTTTCTCAAACCTTCAACAATTTCCTTTCCCGAAAAAAAAAAAAAAAGAATTTAAAATAAACGTCTGATAAGTATGAAGACCAACCTGTCAATTTGTCCTTAATCTTTATTTCTGACTGCTTAGTTTCGCCATCTTTGCCAAGAATTTCTTTGACCGCTTTCTCTGGCAGCAATTCCCTCTCAATGGCTTTATCGTCTTCATTTTTGTCCAACCAACGCCCACAAGGGAAACTGTAAGTGATTGATCCCTGGGGAGTGGGGGGGGGGGGGGGGGGAAGATACATGAGGAGGTCACTGAGAAAATCTAAGATACATTGGGGAGGTCACTCCGAAAATCTAAGATACATGGGGAGGTCACTCAGAAAATCTAAGATACATGAGGAGGTCACTCTTAAAATCAAAGATACATGGGGAGGTCACTCAGAAAATCTAAGATACATGGGGAGGTCACTCATAAAATCTAAGACACATGGGGAGGTCACTCATAAAATCTAAGACACATGGGGAGCTCACTCATAAAATCTAAGATACATGGGGAGGTCACTCATAAAATCTAAGATACATGGGGAGCTTACACATAAAATCTAAGATATATGGGAGCTCACTCATAAAATCTAAGATACATGGGGAGGTCACTCATAAAATCTAAGATACATGGGGAGCTTACACAGACTATCATAGATACATGCAGAGACAAACAAAATCCTCTTTAAAAAAAAACTATTTTGATTATACATAGGTCAGTAAAAGATTTGTTGAAAGGAGAAAGTAACCAAGTACATCATTACACATCAAGCATGACATTCCATCACCACATTGAAAAATTAAAAGGATTAAACATGACAACAGTAAAAACACTTACACGTGTGTTCTGAGAAGTCATCAGTCCAAAGTTAGCAATAATAGAGAAAAATATGGTGCCAACTTATAGGTCATATAACCTAAACTAAACAACCTTAAAGATATTTAAAAGAACTTAAACTAAGGATTGTTTTGAAAAAAACAACAAACAACATGAATAGCAATGGTTATGTGAAATTTTAATTTTAATTCAAAGAAAAAGTAACTCTTGTCCCGTATCATGGAAAAGAGACTAAATGTACCATACAATGTGAATTCATTTTCCTCTAAACAAGATTATTCCCCCTTACCTTGCCTGTCTCATGTAGCCTCCTGACCTCCACCTTGTCTAAATGCCAACCTGATCCCCAGCCTGTGCCGTCATGGCCGATACGCAGCTTCTCAATGGTCTCTCCAACGTCTTCCAGCTGAGGGAATGTGACAATACAGTTATCAGATCCAATACGACTTAACTACAGCCTTCAAATGAGTAAATGTAATAATGCAGTTAACAATGCAATGGAACTTTACTACATCTTTCATCTGAGAGAATGTAATGATACAGTTATCAAATACAATTGGCGTTTATTACACCTTCCAAATGAGAATATGTAAAAACCTACAGTCGGACCTAGCTGAGTCGAACTCAAAGGGACCCATAAAAAAAGTCAACTTATGGGGTTTTTGAGCTGGGGAAAATGTCATAATAGGTGCAAATTAATCAAAGAATTTGGCCGGGACCTAACAATTAATTTGATAAGAGAGGTTTTCAACTTAGCTAGGTCTGACTGTAGTGTAGTTAACAAATACAGTTGGACTTTATTACATCTTCCAGCTGAGAGAATGTATAGAGAATATAGACATGACTAATATAATTCCATATAATGGTATAAGTCAAAGTTTTGGTTACTATAAAACATGCTGTATAATTATTGGGGAATTTAATAAAGAGGGTTTACATTTAACCCTCATTCACCTATTCTAAAATTTCTAGATAAGTCATTTTTAGATCAAAAGAGATTTGAAAAAAAAAAAAAAAGATCAATTCAGTGAGTACTTGACCATTTTATGTATCAACTTAGATCACTTTACCTCAACAATAAACTTGTCAACTTGTCCTATTTTATGTATCAGCTTAGATCACTTTACCTCAACAATAAACTTGACCTATTTTATGTATCAGCTTAGATCACTTTACCTCAACAATAAACTTGTCCTATTTTATGTATCAGCTTAGATCACTTTACCTCACCAATAAACTTGTCAACTTGTCCTATTTTAAGTATCAACTTAGATCACTTTACCTCAACAATAAACTTGTCAACTTGTCCTATTTTATGTATCAACTTAGATCACTTTACCTCACCAATAAACTTGTCAACTTGTCCTATTTTATGTATCAGCTTAGATCACTTTACCTCAACAATAAACTTGTCAACCTGTCCTTTGTTGAACCTGGCTTTACATTCCTTCTTGCTGTTACACAAGTTCTTGGTCTGCGTGGCAGTCTCCTTGCCATACAGAGTGACGTGGACCATTGAGTCTGTGCCTGCCCCTGACATATTGCTGGTGTATGTGGTGATCTCGTAAGGAATACCTGAATATATGAGGTCTCATTTTCAGACATTGAAGGCAAGTTTTAAAGTTTTCTTTTGTGTAAGTTTTATGCTAAAGTTATTGTAAGCCTAAGGTCTTATAGTTAGAAGGAAAAACCCTCAAGGAAGTGAACAGTCTTGTTTACCTTGGCAGCGTGGTAGATAAACAAGGTGGCACGGATGCTGATGCAACAATGAGGAAATAAGGATTGGGAAAGCAAAAACAGCCTTCCTACGACTCAAGAATGTTTGGGTCTCCAGAAACCTAATCAGCAATTGAAAAATAAGAACCTTCAACGTGTCGGTGAAGCCTCTGCTTTTATATGGAGCTGAGACTTGGAGAACAACAGCCGTAAACCTGACTAGAATCCAGTCCTTCATCAACAATTTTCTAAGAAGGATTCTTAGAATTCACAGGCTGGACAAAATCAGCAACCGGGAACTGTGGCAGCAGACAAAGCAGAAACCAATTGAGAAAGACATTCTTCAGAAGTGGTGGAGGTGGATTGTTCATACACTAAGAAAACCTGCCTCCTATACAACAAGGCAAGCCCTGAAATGGAAACCTAAGCAAAAGCGAAAAAGAGGCCCTCCAAGAAACACTTAGCACCGGGAATTGGAGGCAGACAACATGAGAATTGGCCACGACTGGAAAATCCTGGAGAGGCTGGCCCAGGGTAGGGATGCCTGGAAGTCTCTCATAGGTGTCCTCTGCCCTTGGAGGAATGGCAGTCGCTAACAATGATCGGTGGATGCCCCTCATGAACAAGAAGGTGCAACAACAATGGTCTTATTGTTTTGTTAGCATATTGTTTTTTATGTTACTGTTAGGACTGTTTCAGAAAACAATTTTTAAAAAATCAACAAAACACCATAGGTAACTAATCAACTAAATCCTGAACTCACTTGTATATTGACTTTTAGAAAAAACTAACCATAAACCCATCTCATGGTGGTCGAGAGGTAGCGCTCTCGACTGTCATACCGATGGTCACGGGTTCGAATCCACAGGATTTGTTCTCGCGGCCTGAGGAGTCCCCGAGTCACCCAGCTCCGAATGGGTACCTAACTAGACAATAGTTAGGCGGCTGGGGTAATGCGTGGAACCCCTATAGCTGTGGCCTGTGACCGCTGCATCACTTGCCAACAGATCATCTCTCATGGTCTATGGACGCAATTATCTTCTGCATAGAAGGAGCGTCTGTATATCTTAAGATAACTAGAAATCAAACAGCGCCCTCTATAAAGTTAATTTTTCATTCTCAACAAACAAATTTTGTATATGTCTCTTGAAGTCGTCCACTGTGCTGAACTTATCTCATCTGTAACATATGCTCCTCCTACACAGAAGATTATTGTCTTCTACACTTATCCATGTTTTATGTCTTGTCTGGCATTTTTATTAGAGCTTTACATGTTGAGAGTGTGGTGGTTTTCATGGTCTTTTCAGACAACCCATTCCACGCCTGAATTCCAAACTTACATTTTTCATACACCTCAGTGGCCAGTTCTTGAGGGTAGAGCTCACGTTCCAACAGTCGGTCCTCGTCCGAGTCAGACAGCCAGTGGCCACATGGAAACACCCAGGCTCTGCCAAGAGCTGGGGCATCAATCTCAACTTTGTCCAGGAACCAAGCACCGCCACCGCCCGCATTGTCGTGACCAATCCTTGGAAAATAAAATGTTAGCAAAATAAAGTTGTTTGATTTTAATGTAAAAAAATAAAATGAAAAAAGTGAATTATACATAATTTACAATGCATTAAAAATCTAGCAATGAAGACATTATTACAAAGATTTTGAAAAAAGACTGAGAAATGAACTATTGTACTGCTACAGCTATGTGGGATATTTTTATGTTCCTAGTCGAATTCTCTCATTTGTAATATTCAGTCAATATAGTGGTACTACAGCTTAATCAAAGTGATCCACTTAGGTGTATTTCCCCTACAGCCAGTTTTAGGGCCATTTGTTAGTGTATATAGGGGGTACAGTGGTCGAGTGGCATGCGAGCTCGGCAATGTACCAATGGTCACGGGTTCAAATCCATGTGAAGGCAAGGATTTTTTCCCAGGGCCTAGGCGTCCCAGCTCCTAATGGGTACCTAACATTAGTTAGGGAAATATAGGTGGCTGGGTAATGCATGGAACCCTCATAGCCATGGCCTGTGAATACTGCATCACTTGCCAACAGACCGGCTTGGTCTGTTGCCATTATCTTCTGTATAGAAGCGACAGGCCCATATGATATAAAGACACAGGCTTGCTGTACCCCTCAATAACTAAACATCAGATCAACTCAAACTAACTTTGAAACTTAACACTCATATTTAGTGCACAATCCCACGTTTATTTTGGACAAAATAACAAAGTGTTCATCTGGAACACAAACCTTGTTTACCAAATATATTCTGGCTCAATATGCTCAACACACAGTATTGGCAGGCAAATCAATTATTATAGCACTCCAAGACACCTTGTCTAACATAAAGACTGACAAATCATGTATTATACACAGCCATCCAAGACACCCTGTCTAACAGACAGACAAATCATGTAATATACACAGACTCCCTGTTTAGCCTTACTTGATCTTCTTGAGTTCCCCGATGTTTGCCAGTTCCAGGAGGAACTCATCCATTTGGTTCCTCTCAAACTTGTTTTTGTTGTTGATGGATGATTTAAGGAACATTTTATCTACATCCAGCCAAGGAAAGAATTGATATTGTGTTAAAAGAGACATTGAGCCAAGGAAAGAATTGATATTGTGTTAAAAGATACATTGAGCCAAGGAAAGAATTGATATTGTGTTAAAAGATCATCATAGAGCAACATGTCCTCATCTAAAGGCATATAAAATTTCTCAACAGCGGTTCCTAGGTGCTAACAAAATTTAACTTTCATTAAATGTACTTAGTTCATCATGAAGTTAGTAGCCCTGCTCATTACAACAACGCGGCAGCTAGTGTACATATTTCACCGTGATATGTAGCGCAGAGTTGTTGGTTGTAGTAAATTTATAAATGGAATTTGAACAGTCGGCTTGATGGGCTTCAAAATTTGATGATATAAAACAATTATAAGCTAATACTAGACAAATCACCTGATTGGAGCCAGCAGATAATATTAAATAAAGGTTTTAAAATATATTTAATATTTCTTAGCCTATATGTAAATAAACAACTAACCCATTTTATGTGTAAGCAAACGTATTGTGCAATAATTTTTAAGGTACCTTCATTGTTTTATTAGTTAACATATCAAATATTTTATATGTTATGTTAAAATAGCTTAAATTGGATTTTGTTACATATGTATTCTACTAGTTAAAGATATACAAATGTGCATGGAGTCCCATGACCTAAGGAAGCTTAGAGAATTACAGCCGAATTCAAGTTATTTAGCCATTCCAAAAAATGCAACCTCGCCTTAAAATGAGGATATCCTGTAAACAACAAAATACCAAACTAACTTGTGTTATACAAAACATCTAAACTGAAATAAGTTTGAACATGAAACACACACACACAAAATAAAACAAATCTTGTTAAAAAATTAATTCTTGAGTCATGAAACTCACTGGAATGATCCTTATCTCCAAACAAAACAATGTAAACATTGGCATCAGTCCCAGCGCCCCACTTGTCCCCTGTGTAGACCTTGACATGGTATGTGGTCAAGGCAGCTGTGGGAAGATAGCAATATATCTGTGTTATTATCTCCATGTGAACCGCTGTGAGCCCGGCTCCTTGCTGGGATACAGCGCTATATAAATTATCAATCTATTATTATTATTATTTTTAAGATAGCAATAAATGAGCTCGCACTTCTTAAATATCACTGAGCTAAGACTATAACTATAACATGATAGCTAGTTGTTGAAAGTTACACATTTTATTTTACTCTGTACAGACATGTGGCTGACCTTTGACCTCCAGGCCTATCTCATCTCGGATATTCGTCACTGAATCCCTCTTGGAGAGCTTCTTTTTGAGGGCAATGTCAACAGGCATGAGATCCCTGGACAACTGACCATCATCCTTGGAGACAGCCAACCATCGCTGGCAGGGGAAGAAATAGCTGAGGAAGGACACTTGGACGATATTATAGCTGACCATTTGAGGAGCTAGAGTGGAGGGGGGGCTTTAATAGGGCTGATATGTTAGATGATTTTAAATATTCATTGTGAGAGAAATGTTACATACTTTTAGATGTAGAGTATGCAACACATCAAAGATATTGATTGCTAACAAAACAAAAAAATCTTCTTGAAAGCAGGTATAGATAGATGCCAACTACATGGACTAGACAGTGTGCATTAATAAATGTACACTATATGAACACAACAGCGTTAATAGACAGATGCCCACTACATGGACTAGAGAGTGTGCATTGATAGATGCACACTATATGAACAAAACAGCGTTAATAGATAGATGCCCACTACATGGACTAGAGAGTGTGCATTGTTAGATGCACACTATATGAACCAGGGTGCATGTATTGATAGGTGCACACCACATGAACAAGAAAACATGCATTGACAGATACACACTATATGAACCAGGGTGCATGTATTGATAGGTGCACACCACATGAACAAGAGAACATGCATTGACAGATACACACTATATGAACCAGGGAGCATGTATAGATAGGTGCACACCACATGAACAATAAGAGGGTCAAGAAGTATTTATAGAGCATTACATCAGTTACCATATGTACATTGCCTGGACACCAGTGGAGCCAGAGATTGTGGGAATATAACACTGTTTTCACACATTAATTTCCAGTTACCTTTTATTCCTCTTTGTGTCGTCCACCTCCACCCTGTCCAGGAACCAGTCGGCGCCTCCTCCTTTATTGTCATGTCTGATGGTGACCTTCACAAGCTTTCCAAGGTCAATGGCTTTGACAGAGAAAACATCCTCCTATAAAGAGTTTAAAACTTTTCAAGACAAGGAAATAGTGAAGATATTCAAATAGTCATACCGATAGAATCCAGAATTTTCACTTCACTGAGACCAGTTATAGGTTTATTGCATGAATAAATTATAGGGTTTTCACAGTGTTGAAACTATTTATAGAATTAGTTGGACCAATTGAATCCAGAGTTTTATTTTATTTTTGGACCAATAGAATCAATAGTTTTATTTTATTTTAGGACCAATAGAATCCATAGTTTTATTTTATGCATACTTTTCAAAGATTTAATAGTACTAAAAAAACTTGATGTTCCACTACGTTGAAATGTCTTCATAGAGTGATATAACTAATATATTTTATTAACAAATTCGCTTTCTTTGACATTTAAAAAAAAGAGATAATATTGGATGCTTTACAGGCACACAATCCATGACTTAAGTTATTCAGAACAAAGGTTAAAGTCTAGTCCTTGCTTTACACCAGTAACACAGATCTTAATGTATCACAGACAAATGGACAGTGTTGTATATCATTACTGCTCAAACAGGTGGAGGTATGGGGAAGCCAGAATGCTAATCTTGGGAGGGCCTCATTATCAGTTTCACTTAAATATAATTTCTAAATAATTATAACTTCTTAACATAAATATGATTTCTGTATATAAATATGTTTGAGTGTATTTATATCATATATAATTTACTATGAAACCAGAGGTCGATATTTTCAGCTAAATACGTCACTGAAACTACATGACCTACTTTGTTCCGTTCAAACTTGTTTGTGTTGGTGGCAGAGTCCTTGAGGTGGCGTTCCCCTGTGTCGCCGTTGGTTCCATAGAGAGTGATGTAAACATTGGCATCAGTGCCCGCGTAGGCCACATCTCCCGTGTACACCTTGACAGTGTATTCTACCTCTGTTCAGATTACAAGTCTTTTCTTCATTGCAATGAAATGATGGAGTCGTTTGCTGCTAATAATGTTACACATTTTCTTTTGGCATTTTCAATTTCGAATTCTGATTAAAAGAGAACTTCAATGTAATTCTTGGTCATTTTAGAAGTAATTCTTCAAACACCTAAATCAAACTTGCCAAAAATATAACACATAACTTTAAATAATTTAAAAATAACTGACCTTAAAAACTTACAACTTAAAAAAATTGACAATTTACAGCATCTTCTATGATAGTGTCGAAGATGCAAACATGCATTGCAAATAACATTCCAAATAGCACAGACATTATAATATTCATTACATCTAGGAATGCATTGTCTGTACAAGCCACAGATAAGCGTAGGGCATAATTATCACCTGCATCGAATGGTAGACTGTAATGTGTAAGACAAGATTTATGTAACTACCCAATGAAATACATTTTTTATGTAAAGTTTATTTAGTTCGCTAAAACTAAAACTTGGTTTTAATTCGTCAAACAGCAAATAATCACAGTTAATACGACAGCTCTATTGGTAATGAGCAACTGATAGAGTGTTCTTGTTTGTTTGTATGTCAGTTTAAGATTTCTACCAGCCATGCAAAGAGTTTTTGTTTGTTTGTATGTCAGTTTAAGTCTTCTACCAGCCATGCAAAGAGTTTTTGTTTGTTTGTTTGTCAGTTTAAGATTTCTACCAGCCATGCAAAGAGTTTTTGTTTGTTTGTATGTCAGTTTAAGTCTTCTACCAGCCATGCAAAGAGTTTTTGTTTGTATGTCAGTTTAAGATTTCTACCAGCCATGCAAAGAGTTTTTGTTTGTTTGTATGTCAGTTTAAGATTTCTACCAGCCATGCAAAGAGTTTTTGTTTGTTTGTATGTCAGTTTAAGTCTTCTACCAGCCATGCAAAGAGTTTTTGCTTGTTTGTATGTCAGTTTAAGTAGTTGCTATTCTCTACCAGCCATGCAAAGAGTTAGGCAGCTACTGTCTTGTGTACATGAAGTATTGCCATTTTATTTGCTGCCAATGGTTTAGGATTCAGAAAGCATAAATATGGGTCATAAGCAACTTTCAAGACATAATAATAATTTGAATATCCATAACTGGTAAAGCAAGTCCCATGCCGGTAACCCATGAAATACAAAAGCAGGGAGTTTCTATGGAATTATAAAATAAATAAATTTTTTCAGCTTTAAAGTATGTTTAAGTAAACTTAACAAATATTTCACTCCCCAACTTCTACAACTTTTGCTAATTTCAACCCCATTTTTTTCCAGCTTTAAAGTATGTTTAAGTAAATTTAATAAACATTTCACTCACCAACTTCTACAACTTTTGCTAATTTTAACCCCATTTTATTCTGCATTTATAAGTGCAAAGAGAAATAATAATTATATTTTGAAATTTAAAACCCAGAAGATCATTAAAAAATCCTCTGATACAAACGTGTGATAATTTCAAATTTTACATTAAAAAGGTACTGAACTCAACACTTGTAGCAGCCATTTATTGCCTCAAAATGGTATCTATGGCTTAGACAAAAAAATATGTACTTTCTATTTAAAGGACTGAGTTGTTTTTTAACAGCACACCTGCATCAGATCAGTGACTGAAGAAAGCAGCCAACAATAATACTGTAGCTTTATTAATTATATATTTTAAATATGCATTTTTTTATTTGATGAATTAGAATGTTCCGTTGTTTTTTTGTTTGTTTGTTTTTTTTTGGGGGGGGGGGGGGGGG
>MUZC01004814.1:254214-281467 GCA_002072015.1 Radix auricularia | reverse complement strand
AAGGGTAGATAAGGCACACACGATTATTCTATAGGTGGGGACTACATTTAATGAGGTCAAGATAAGCAGGCACACACTACTAATCTAATCTATTGATGTTGGCCAAATCTGATGAGATGAAGCTGTTCCATGACTCTGAACAGTTGAACCTAAAAAATATGTCATTTCAACTATGGTAATGGAGATGTAAATAGGGAGATTTCAAAGTTTGAATATGATTTTAAAAAAACTCACTTTCTTTTCACAAATGACATTTTCATTGAACTTTGTTCGAGTTTATTTTATGAGGCAAAATATCAAAATACATTTGTCAAAAAAATTGTTTAAACCGAAATGGCTTTTTTTCCCCCAATAACATTTGAGCAATAAACCTCTGAGAAAGCAAAAAGGTTTGGGGAGATGAGGGAAGATGGGGGGTGATTAAGACATGACCCAACAGAAGGAAGATAAATGGTAGGTTAGTGCTAGTGGTGACCTGACAATACTTACTTTCTTCATCATCTGAACTATCTGTGACATGTTACAGGAATAGGGTCACAATCATACATATATATTATAAATTTGTATAAATTTGTGATACATAAAGATCCATTGACAAAAAAAATATATACATCAAAATACCATTCAATATAAGTTAGGATAGGGAAGGTGTTAAAAAAATTTATTGGATTTTTATTCCATGAAAATTGTAAACATATTAATAAGAACTTAGGAGGGACCTTTCCATCATAAAGACAAAAATAGCAGAAAATTGAAATTAACAAAAAGAAAAAAGAGTTGTTTTTTTCAAGTAACCTTTGGTCAAAGTATTTTGCAGTTTAACTATTTATGATAACACATCAACCATGAAACCTGAAAGGTTAGGTCATTACACTAAGAAATTCAACTAAGTAGAAGTTATTTTGCTCTTCATAAATTATAAAAAATGATTTTATTTTGGAGTTAATCCCCCACTTCCTATCTCAGGTGAAAGCTACAAATTCTGAGCTTTCCATCAGGGTATCTAAAAAAATGTAAACACAAAAAAACTTATAATTAAAAAAAAACAAAACAAAAAAAACAACAACAAAAAAAAAAAAACACCACAACAACTAACAATAAAATAAATTTCTAAGATAATTTTTTTTAATGTTTTCAAAAGAAACTGATTGAATTTTAACACAACTTTAGAAAACATTTGTTTTTAATGATGATGGCTGAATGTGCTCAGTTTTAGCCATTTAACTACTTAGGAACTTCATTTATTTCTTAAGATTCATGTCAATAACACATATAAGCACATATAAATTTTGAGTTGAAAAAATGTTGAAAAACAATTCCTCTCTATCTGTAGGCACTTGGAGTTAGGATACATCATTACATCGGTAATGTACTTTACAATAAATAATTGTACATTTTTTTATATAAATAAACTATTACTGTGCGTCTATCGAGCCTGTGTCATCAGTACACTACTATATGGGAGCGAGACATGGACCACTTAAACATCACAAGAGCGTAAGCTTAACAGCTTCCATTTGAGATGCTTGCGCCGCATCCTTGGTATTAAATGGCAAGAAAAAGTGCCTAATAGTGAGGTCCTAACGCATGCCAATACCCAAAGCATGTTCTCAATTCTTAGTGAAAGATGCCTGAGGTGGCTAGGACATGTCAAAAGAATGAGCCCCGGCCGCATCCCGAAGGACCTCCTATATGGTGAACTTGCTTCAGGAAAGAGGAAAACAGGTCGCCCACGCTTGCGATTTAAAGATGTCTGTCAAAGGGACATGAAAGCAGCCAAAATACATACAAGTGACTGGGAGTGTAAGGCAGAAGACCGATCTACGTGGCGCACAGTTGTCAAAGAGGGCGTCATAGTAGCCGAGGAGCGAAGAATGGAGGAGGCTGCAGACAGAAGAGCTAGGAGAAAGGCCAAAACATTTGGAAGCACAGAACTCGTGTGTAAAAACTGTGGCAAAGACTGTCACTCAAGGATATGACTGCACAGCCACTCGAGAAAATGCAACCCAACCCAACGGTGATGCACCATCGTCTCGCGAGACGGAAGGATGCCGGATAAACTATTTCAAGTCCATTGTTTGCAGCAATATAATTTTGCATCTCTATATAATAAATCATTGGGTATATGTTTTATATTACTAAATCTATTTCATGTCTATTGTCAACAAAAATTTAATATAGCATATATATTGTGATTTTATTTTAAAAATCTTTGAATAAATATTCAGTAAGTATATCTTGACTATTATATATAGCAATGTACCACTGCATCTGTATTTTGTTTTACAATAAACTCGAAAGTTAATTCATTAGTACCGTAATTTTTTTTTTTCTAATGCCTTCATCTAATTTTCCCTAAGGTTCAGTTGAATGAGTTGATGGTTAGGCAACAAAATGAATCCCATTTCTAAAAGAAACAAAGATAAATGTGACAGAACAATGACAGGAAACATAAAGAAAGAATGGAACTGCCGAGGATGTAACAGCATAAAGAGATTGACGGCATAAAAATAAAAGCTTGCCTTCTAGTGAACCCTTGAGTGGTTTCCCCTTGGCATCAGTTGGCAATAGCTCCCTTACGATGAGCTTGTCTCCTTCACTTTTAGCGAACCATTTGTTGACGAAGAACCAGTAATCTTCTGTCTCTGCTTCTTCCTCTTCAAGAACAGCATCTAGCTTGGACCTGTTATTTAAATAAACAATTATTCATCTTGGACCTGGGCTTATTATCAACCATAAGACTTGTCATTCAAAAGAAAAGTAATCCAGCATGGACGGGTCAATTAACGATATACTGTTCTGATAAGACAGGACATGAAATATAAAGAATTATTTAGATTTTTACCCAACAATCAAGTATAAAATTATTTGGCTTAGACAGTTGTAAAGTAATAATATAAATATTTTTAAAGTAATGTTAAACTTAAGAAACTAAAATAGAACCTTAAGATGACGTTATTATATAAAAAATCATTTGAATAATAAAAAAAAAAACATTAGTGATTGAAAAAAAACAAAAAAATTCTGTAATAAACAAAGATCAAACAAATTGATCTTACTTAGAGCCCTTGAAATTGCTGCGTCTTCTGCCTGGAGACAGGCTGCCAGTGTCGGAGTCGTTGTCTGACCTCCGAAGTGAAGATCTGCCCCCCTCCAGCTTGCCACGTCTTTTTTTAGTGACCTCATGCTGGATGCACATCTGTTGATGAGGTCAAAGGTTAGATTTTCAGACCATTCACTCAAGTCATTCATAATGTCAAACCAAGCAATTTTGATGAACTGAGAAATGTTATCTGAAAAGAAAAATTAACAAGCCTTATTTGACAAACTTTGATAAAATGAGACCAACCTTCTCCAAGAACCATCCTGAATTCATACCAGCACCATCGTGACCTATCCTGACCTTTTGCAGAACCCCAATATCCGGAGCCTCAATCTGGAAAAAAAATTTTAAAAAAACATTTCTCTATTGCTATATGCTTGTGAATATAAACCCTGCTAAGTATCCAAAGAGTCTGAAACATTTTCAATTGTCTAATCTATGTGTTTATATATTTTTTAAAATGCTAAACTTATATTTCTTGGAACTTTTAAAAACTACATCACACATGGCTTAAAAATATACCTTTCAACTAACCATTTAAATAACACAAATTATGATAAAATTTTTATTCAGCCACAAGACTGACCTTGAACTTGTCGCACTGGCCTTTCTCAAAATTGTCAGACTTGTTTCTTAATTGTATTTCTTCTGTTTTCCCTTTATTACCATACATCTGTATGAAAACGTTGGCGTCTGTCCCTGCACTGTTCTCATTGCCAGTCCAGATGGTAATCTCATAGGGAACAGCTGGAATACAAGTTATTTACACCTTAATAATGTAATAGGACTATTACAACCTCACTTGGTATTTTGTAAGATGATTCATTTCAACACTGCAGTTAAACTTTTATAATTTTTAGGAAAAGATCAGCTTTTCCCTGAAAATGACTTTTAACCAATGAGATGCAAGACTTGACAAAAATGACAGGGTCTCTGAACTAGAAGTCTATTTTATAATCTTATTTCTCAGTTACTGCGGTAAAATGGGGCTCTCATTGCTCTATCTGATTTAGGAAAGAAATTTTAAAAATCCCTACAACAAACTATTTTTAGACAAAAATCTAGCGGATTTTAAAAGTTCACAACAAATATTTTATCAAAAGCAATGACAAAGAGTGTTTGAAAGAAAATAGAATCGGCACATTTTTTTTAAACAAAATATTACAATATTTTGAAAACATTAAGGTTTTCTAAAAGTATGGAACATTTTATCTCTCTTGCTGACTTCAGCAAGTTAACTTACCAAGTGTTAGATATGAGGATTTAAGAAAACGATTTTAAATAATATTTTTGTCTTTTGAAATATAGCCTGTGACAAAGAAGCTATAAGTGAAAGCTCTATAGTGTGACACGGGGAATCTGAAGCAATATGTAAAAAAAAAAGTTTTTATTTCAACACAACTTACTTTTCTCAATAGTTTGAACTTCCAACGGCTCCAATTCCACATAAGTGCCTTCTTTATCTGATAACCATTTGCGACAAGCAAACATGTAGTGCTCTCCCTTGGACGGGATATCAATACTAACTTCCTCCAAATACCACGCAGCTCCTAGCATGACATTGTCATGGCCGATTTTGATCTTCTTTATCTGTTATTAATTTGACATGTTTTGAATTATGTAAAATAATCCAATTAATTGGTAGCATAAATATCACATTAGTTACCGTACTTCCCCTTAACAAAGGTTATCACAAACAGTACAGCAAAATAAATTAATAAATAAAGACAAAAATAATCAGTAGATTAATATGCAAATAATCTAATATGTAAAGAAGAGGAAGGCATATCAATATCAAAGTCGATAGTTCGCTCGCCTGACAACCTGAGGGGCATGGGATCTAGCCCACATTAAAGACAAAATAAAAATGTTGATGAATGACTGTTGCTAAAAAGTCCTCCGCTGACCTGGAGAGGAGATGGGCGCTGCCAGGTCTATAAAGCCCAGAGAAAGTTCTAATGGAAACATTAGAAACCCCTACGTCCACAAGGTTATGGGACACAAAAAAATGGATGTTAGTAAATGAATAATTTATTTTCCTCCTCCCCCAAATAGACCAAAATTAACAGAAGAGTCATTTACCTTTCCAATATCAGTGGCTTCCAGTTTGAATAAATCTGTTTTTCCTCTCTCAAATTTGTTTTTAGAATTTTCTGACTGGCGCAGCATTAGATTTCCTGTGTCCCCTGTGGTTCCAAAGATTATGAGACTGACATTGGCATCTGTTCCTGCCCCACTGACGTCACCCGTTTTGACAGACACGTGGTAGGTTGTTGCTATGGAGAAGTACAAGCAAATTGTGAAATTCTTGGGTGCCATTGGCTTTATTTCATGCAATTGATGTGAACTTGATTTAGTGACTACAAGGGATGATTTGGAAGAAATTAAAAATGAATTTTGTTTCTTTATAATAATTGTTGACATTTGTGAGGATAAATGACTAATTTACTAATAGTAATGTCATAGTCTTCTTAATAGGATCACTGACACAGGAGGGGGGGATATGAGTATAGACGACATTGAACACTCATTTCCAATTGAGACTGAAGTGTTGAGTGGAGGTAATTTTAGTTGTGCGAGGGGATGGTGGGGGGGAGGGGATTATACCTGACAAAAAGAACCACTAAAACAGAGATTCATTGGTGTGAATAGCTAAGTTCTCATGATCCCTTTCCTTGGATCAAACCCTTCTTACTATTTAACATCTGGGAACCAGAAGCAGTTATCTCCCTTTCAATGAGACCATCGTCTTCGTCGGTGTCCAGCCAACGGTTACAGTTGAAGGTCACCTCTCCATACTTGTCCCTGTCTTCTTTAGGGATGACCACAACCTTGTCCAGGTACCATCCTGACCCAGCACCTGTCCCATCATGACCTATTCGGATTTTCTTGAGCTTGAGTAAAGTGACTGCCTCAATTTCAAACTCATCCACCTGAACAAAAAAACAACCATAGGGAATTGATACAAGAATTACATTACAGGGACTTATTGAACTAGAAAGCTTAGAAGTCCATCATTTTGGTTGGTGATATATTTAGTGACAAAACATTTGGAGAACCTATCTAATCAACTGATTATAGGTTTTATAACCTACATTTTAATCCCATTTCCAGCTTTTATTTCTTAAAATACTCAAATTTATTGATTTCCTCTCTATATACAACATATGCATTTCCTAGATATACACAAGTCATGTATTTTCTAGATCCACAAAAATGTCATAGATTAAAAAAAGATTGACTAAGTCATGGATTTACTAGATCAACAAAAGTCATGAATTAACCAGATCCACAAAAGTCATGGATTAACTAGATCCACAAAAGTCATGGATTGACTAGATCCACAAAAATCATGGATTAACTAGATCCACAAAAGTCATGGATTTACTAGATCCACAAAAAGTCCTATATAAGTTATGATAATGTAAATATTCAGCAACCTTATAAAATATATCAATGTTATAGTAGATACTGTTATAGTTGATACAACAACATTTTAACACCAAGCCAATGAGCAGATCTTCTAACTCATACAAACATTTGGTGAACGTTATGGCTACTTAAGTAAAGCAGGAAATGAATGAAATTCCAATGACATATTTATTTACCTTTCCTCTCTCAAATTTGTTGATGTTATTTTTGGATTTGGTGAGCATGCGCTTGCCAGTGTCTCCCTTCTCACCAAAAATGTTGATGAATACATTAGCGTCTGTGCCCGCCCCTTTTTTATTCCCAGTGTGCACTTGTACAGTGTAGTGGACAACTGAGGGTAAAAACAACATTGTAATTGGGAATCAATCAGGAAGCGAGAAATTTTTTTCACCATAAGCTGGTGAGCGACAAGGCAAATTTTTTGTATTTTGACTGATTTCAATGTCAAATTTCAATACAAATTTTTTTATTTTGACACAGACTTAAATGGTTTGTTCTGAATGGCATGCATCAGAAACATTTAAATGTGTTTGTATTTACAGTGAGCTAACTTGTCTGTATGTGTGCATGAAGAGTGCTAACTTGTCTGTATGTGTGTATGAAGAGTGCTAACTTGTCTGTATGTGTGTATAAAGAGTGCTAACTTGTCTGTATGTGTATATAAAGAGTGCTAACTTGTCTGTATGTGTATAAAGAGTGCTAACTTGTCTGTATGTGTGTATAAAGAGTGCTAACTTGTCTGTATGTGTATAAAGAGTGCTAACTTGTCTGTATGTGTGTATAAAGAGTGCTATTGTTGACTCTTTGTGAATATGGCAAGAGCTAACAACCATACGTACCTGGCAGAGGTTTCTTAATACTAGGGGCCTCAGCGGGCAGTTCTCTGACCACTTCGCGGTCATCCTCATTTGTTGCCAACCAGCGGTTGCACCTGAATGTATACCTCTCTTTACCCTCCATGCTCTCAAGCTCAATCTGAGGATTATGTGGATCATTTGGATTATTTGGATAATTTGGATGATCGAAGAGGAAAACTTGAAACAACTTACTGCATGTTATATTGCCACAGAATATTATTCACTTGGCTCCTGCCCTTCAGCTACATTATTACAGAAAGAATGCAGCATCATTAAGATTGGAGCCTGTGAGAGATAGCTGAGTCACTGGCACTAACCCATGTTGTTACCATGTTTCTCAACTCAAACCAGTTAACTTGTATATAATCAAAGGTTCAATTATACACTCTGGAATACTGGGCGTTAGAGATGACTTAATCCTTTATTATCCAGACAAGTCACATCTTATCAGTTACAGACTTCTATATTCATGCTCTTGATTTTGTTATTAATAATTTAACATTGTCAATTCTCTCTACCGCCATACTCACACCAAATTAACTCGCTCAAACACCATATATATAGTCCCACACCCATTATTAATAACACTGTAACAAACTGTTAACTTTCATAGTGGTGAACTCAAAGTACTTTAATTAACACTAACATATAATTTTGGTGATTTTCAAACCCTAGACAAGTGAAAAATAATGCAGGCATTGTCAATAAGCACCCGGAATCTGAATGACATAAAAGGAATATTTCTCTGACCTTGTCCAGGTGCCAGCCAGGTAGAGACCCACTGTTGTCGTGCCATACTCGTATCTTGTAGGGTTTGCCGACGTCCACAGCGTTGAAGCGGAATGTGTCCATGTGGCCTTGTTCAAAGTTGTCTCCCTTATTGTCAAGTAGGATATCGTCCGATTTGCCCTTGTCACCGTAGATACAGATGTAGACTTTGGCGTCTGTGCCAGCACCTTTAATATCACTCGTCCAAACCCAGGCTTGCCAGTTAATTTCTGTGAAAGTCAATAGAAAAATTTGATTGAAATGATTAGAACATCTTGTTAATTTATTAGATTACTCAAAATAAATTGAAATATTGTTTACATTTTTTCTATTAAAATGTTTAAATAATTAAATTTAAAAAATAATAATAATTTCATTTTTTTTGTACTATGCCAAGAATTTTAAAAAGTTGACAGATGAATTTTGTGAATAAAATTATTAAGAAAGGTAACTCCCACGTTTTTCTTTGGATTTCCTCATGGATATCTGCTCAGTTAGGGTTCTTTGAATAAGTCCATCTCCCTCATTGGTAGCCAGCCATTGACCACAAGAAAAGAACTGTTCGATTCCTGATGCTGGGCAGTAAATCTAGGAAAGATGGTCATGTATTGGTCAAAAATTAATACATCTGTTTTTTCCACACATTACATGCTAATTATTTCAAATTATTCCCCGATGTCGTAATGCAACACATTCCCTAATTCATAATCCAACACATTCCCTAATTCATAATCCAACACATTCCCTAATTCATAATCCAACACATTCCCTAATTCATAATCCAACACATTCCCTGATTCATAATCCAACACATTCCCTAATTCATAATCCAACACATTCCCTAATTCATAATCCAACACATTCCCTGATTCACAGTCCAACACATTCCCTAATTCATAATCCAACACATTCCCTGATTCACAATCCAACACATTCCCTGATTCACAATCCAACACATTCCCTGATTCACAATCCAACACATTCCCTGATTCACAATCCAACACACTCCCTGAGTCATAATCTTCCATTATCATTGCCCACTTCACCTTTATACACACACAAGAAAGAGAAAGAATTACATTACGATGCATCTTAAATGTGTTTGAAGGCCATTCGGATGAGAAAAATTTCTTCAAAGAAAATTTTGTTGGCTAGAAAGCTTACTTAAATAAATGTTTGCTATAATCATAATTTTGTTCATTTGTTATAAGTAACTTTTGTTTTAACAAATCTCCCCATTTCTGATTGTCGTCTCAGACTTTAAAAAACAAAAAGTTGAATTGGAACTAATTTGTTCTTGTCCAAAGAATTTATTTCTTTTAAAGCCACTTCAAATGAAAAAAGCAAGTAGAGACAGGTCTCATTTCTAATACAATCTGATAGATGAGTCATCAAAACAGAATGTTAAATTCATTGGACTGGGTTGAAAACCACACCTCAAATTCCAGTAGGACAGGTTGTAAAACACTCCTAAGATAGTAACCCTAAAGTGACAGAGTCTAAAATAATACAGTGACAGACTCTAAAATCATAGAGTGACAGAAACCTACAGTGACAGACTCTAAAACCATAGTGACAGAAACCTACTGTGACAGACTCTAAAACCATACAGTGACAGAAACCTACTGTGACAGACTCTAAAACCATACAGTGACAGAAACCTACTGTGACAGACTCTAAAATCATAGAGTGACAGAAACCTACTGTGACAGAGTCCAGAAACCAGCCAGGGCCAACGCCCGAGTTATCATGGCCTATTTCAATTTTTGACAGTGGACTGATCATTTTTGCAACGTCCACATTGAAGATGTCCGTCTTGTTGCGTTGAAATGATCCATTGTCCAGCCAGATCTTGCCGCTTGTGTCCAGTCCTTTGTTTCCGTACATGACGATGTACACACGTGCTTTTGTTCCTGCGTTGGCTTTGTCCCCGGTCTTGACACTGATGATAAACGGGTAGCCTGAAGTCGAGAGAGAAATTGTGCAATTACATTCAAACACATAGTGAAATAAACGAGTAGCCTGAAGTCAAGAGAGAAATTCTGTCATCACATTCAAACACATAGTGTCATTAAATAGAACATTTAATAAAAGCTACAGGACAAAATGACAGCCAGCAAAGTGAATGATAATCTTACATGAAACAATAACAAAATGACAGCCATCAATCAAAGTGAATGATAATCTCACATGAAACAATAACAAAATGACAGCCAGCAAAGTGAATGATAATCTTACATGAAACAATAACAAAATGACAGCCAGCAAAGTGAATGATAATCTCACATGAAACAATAACAAAATGACAGCCAGCAAAGTGAATGATAATCTCACATGAAACAATAACAAAATAACAGCCAGCAAAGTGAATGATAATCTCAAATGAAACAATAACAAAATAACAGCCAGCAAAGTGAATGATAATCTCACATGAAACAATAACAAAATGACAGCCAGCAAAGTGAATGATAATCTCACATGAAACAAAAACAAAATGACAGCCATCAAAGTGAATGATAATCTCACATGAAACAAAAACAAAATGACAGCCAGCAAAAGGAATGATAATCTCACATGAAACAATAACAAAATGACAGCCAACAAAGTTAGTGATAATCTCACATGAAACAATAACAAAATGACAGCCAACAAAGTGAATGTTAATCTCACATAAAACAAGGACAAAAGCATATTTATTTTTTCCTGTGATCTCATACGATTAGACAGTAGAACAAACAAAATATTATTCACAAAAACACGACTGCCAGATCCTCTAAAATAACTTTAAAATGACATTCACTTTTTAAAGAAATGTAAAGATAATTCTATTTGTGCAAACTCTTCCAATTGTTTGCTTTCAATATCAATAAAAGAAGTAAATTATTTCATAATGAATAGCAATTGATGTATTTTTAGAGCATTTTTTTTGCTTTCAGGTATAGGGAAATTGATCAGTTTTAAAAAAAAATAATTCTAAAACACATTACAGGCTGACTGTCAGATAGACCCTGTATTTCTATGTTATAAACACACCTGCGAATTGAGACGCACAAGAGTGGATCAAAAATATGGCTGGCAATAAAATATTACAGCAATATGTCTAGTCTAGAATATGAACAAAAATAGGGTAGAATTATTAAAAAATCACATTTTATTAAAACTTTTTTAAAAAAAATAAATAAATAAATTATTTTTAAAAAATACAGCAAAGTGAAGGTTGCTAAGAAAAGTTATACAGTTATACCATTTTAACAGCTTTTTAGGTTTTTTTTTTTTAATGGCTTACCTCCCTCAAGATTTAAATGGGGATTTTAAAAACATAACGTGTGCTTATTGACTTAATGTAAAGGTTGGTATGACATTAAATAATAAATCTTTTATCTAAATAGTTATAACTACTTGGTAAAGTTTATTATTATTATTTTTTATTGTTTACAAACGTTTAAAGCGAAGTCAACATTAAACAATATTATGACCAAGTATTTTTATATATTTTAGAAGACCTAAAACTGTAATTCTGATGTCTACAACATTTAAACCATGGGTTTATAAAACGACAGGCAAAATAGAAGAGGGGTAATTATTGTGGTAGAATGTATTTAAACACAGGGGCTATCTCTTTGGCGGGAATGGCGAACAGAACAATGTGGTAAATACAGCACAAAAAAAGCAACATTCGGGGTGAACTAAATGCAGTATGCGCCTAATACCAGCAGAACTGAATCTTCCGCAACTAGATCATGTACCTGGCTTGATGAGCTGACCATTATAATAGTCCAGGCAGTCACGTGACTATCAATTTGAAAACGATAGTTTTTGTCAGGTGTTGGAAATTAAGGGAAAAGCATAACCGTAACCGAGCATTATTTTCTCTCAATATTACCAGAAATAATAGCGTTCAAATATAGAATGTTTTAGATGCTAGCGCTCAAATATAGAATGTTTTAGATTATAGCGCTCAAATATAGAATGTTTTAGATGGTAGCGCTCAAATATAGAATGTTTTAGATTATAGCGCTCAAATATTGAATGCTTTAGATTATAGCGCTCAAATATAGACTTTTTAGATTATAGCGCTCAAATATAGACTGCTTCAAGTAATAGCGCTCAAATATAGAACGTTTTAGATGCTAGCGCTCAAATATAGACTGTTTTAAGTAATAGCGCTAAAATAAAGAATGTCATATCTATACAGACGCTCCGTCTATACAGAAGATTATTGTCCGCAGACCATTCCGGTATGTTGGCAAGTGATGCAGCGTTCACAGGCCACGGCTATGACTATGTGGGTTCCACGCATTACTCAACTGTCTTTATTTCCCTAACTTGCGTTAGGTACCCATTTGGAGCTGGGTGGACTCATGGACCTGTAGGCCCCGGGAACAAATCCTTGCCTTCACATGGATTCGAACCCGTGACCATCGGTACGCCCGCCGAAGGCGGATGCCACTCGACCAGACTGTGTTAGATAGTGACACTCAAATATAGACTCTTTGAGATAATAGCACTCGAATTAAAAGACTTATTTCCAATTACTTCCCAAAGAACTTCTTTAAGTTTAACACTGCCGGGAACACGTGACACATGTAACTATGGACGCTAAGACACGCACGCGTGCGTTCAAGATGTGGCAGTTGAATAATTGGTGCATACAAAATGTACCTGCGAGGGGTGGTTGTGGTGGTGATGGTTGGGGGGAGGGTCGGGAGTACAGTAAAGGAGGAGCTGAGCTTTGCTTCGTGTTTCACGATGTGACATCTTTGACACCGTTATAGCGGTACAGAAAAACAACAGGTGAGACGGCTCAGGTAGTTGGGTGGCGTTGGGAGGGGAGGGGTAACACAGGTGAAAATACTCAAAAAATATACCTGGTTCCTCTGGTGGTGAGCATGGTAGAAAGATGAAAACTCAATCATAGACGAGTGGTTCAACGATAAAGTAGCATTGAAATTTTGTTTTGTTTTGTTACATTAAACTTGTTCATGATTGAGCTAAAATATGTGTCTGACATAGGTCATACAGAAATGTGTAGCTTATAGGTCATATGATATGCCTCAAAAAGGTAATAAAAAATTTGTCTCAAAAAGATAATTTAAGAAATTAAATGTGTATAACATAGTTCATTCAAGACACACACAAAATTACATTACATTACAGATGTGGTTATTAGAGATGTGTCTCAGATATTATAGGTCATATAAAGTGTCTCATAAAGTTCGTTGAAAATGTCTCACATCTATCATTAAAGACATTAAATGCGCTTCGTACAGTTCATTGCAGAGGGTTTTTCCTAAAAGTCATAAAATATGTGTCGTACATAGGCCAAGTAATATGTTTCATACATGGCTCACATAATTGGCCTCCCATTAATAGGCATGAATTACGTGTCTCCCATTGGTCATTAAGAGAAACTTAATATCATTGATCAAGTGAAGACGTACGTGTTGGTCAAACTGGGGCTCGCAAGGGCTACTAACTGCAGTAGATTTGTGACGTGAAAAATGAAAAGTTGTCTAACTTGCTCCAAATATCAAACAACATTGTAGTCGCTTTTCCCTTCCTTAAAGTCAACTCTTAGGTCCACATGTACACATGACACTGACAACTGGCCGGGAGCCGAACTTATTAGTTCAATGAACATTTTTACTCGCTCAATATAGTCACGTGAGACCTTGATTGGTCCATGTCTGTCTGTGAGACCTTGATCGGCCCATGTCTACCTGTGAGACTTTGATCGGCCCATGTCTACCTGTGAGACCTTGATTGGCCCATGTCTACCTGTGAGACCTTGATCGGCCCATGTCTACCTGTGAGACCTTGATCGGCCCATGTCTACCTGTGAGACCTTGATTGGCCCATGTCTAGTAAAGATAATTGACTCATACATCAGTTTGAAACCTAGCTCTTACCTTTAGACATGTCTCGTGGTCCAACGTCCACATAGAGTTCCCTCGTTATCTGACCATCGTCCTCGTCTTTGGCCAGCCACCGCTGACATGGGAAATTGTAAACAGTGGAGCTCTCCAAGTCATCAATGATGATCTGTTGGGGGACAAAACATCAAACATCCGTGAGTGACATCATAGATTTCAGTTTCATGTCAGTTCTTTGAAATAAGATGTAGACAAAGACGCGTCACTAGGATTGGTGTCAGTTCTTTGAAATAAGATGTAGGCAAAGACGAGTCACTAAGGTTGGTGTCAGTTCTTTGAAATAAGATGTAGGCAAAGACGCGTCACTAGGATTGGTGTCAGCCGGTGTGGTGTCCCGCTCCCACCCATGGCATGTGATGCCTCTGGATATCTCTATATGTGAAATATTTAATACACTCTTGTGTTTATAGCTCTATATATGAAATGTAAATGCATGTTCACGTTTTTTTTTTGTGTTGTATAAGTCAAGCGCAGTGCTTCTCAAAGTGCTGGTCCGTGGGCCATCCGCAGCGCTCCGCAGAAGTTAAAAAGTAACGTATAGAAAAATCTTTAAATATAATTGAAGTAAACGACGATGGGGTCGAAAGATCACAGTGGGCAGGCGGAGTGGGATGAAAAGAAAAAAAGGTGGGAAGGTTGTGGCAACAATGCTTCTTGAGTTTACTTGCGCTGTTCCTTCACAGAATACCATAAGAATCATAGTGTAGTGGTTATCACGCCCGTAGTGCACGCGGAAAGTCCTGGGCTCAATTCCCAGACGGAACAAATTTAAATCAAAATTATATATTTTTATCTGCCTGTACTTTCCCCATTGTTTTTGCGAACATGGCTAACCCTAGAGTCGGAAAATCACAGTATGGTTTGAAAGGGATGGTCATAGAGGGTGGGGGGTGGCAGGTAACAACAACCGCCGTGCACATATCTCCACGTTTACTCGCTTTTCCCCCATTAATTCGTGCTGCTGTTTGTGTCCGTTCTCTCACTCCCCCAACCGTTTTTGCACTATCTATGATAAGCATCTTGTATAGTTATAATACTTCATGTTAAACCAATAACACTAACCCTTTAGAATGTGTCAATTTTTTTGTTATAATAAGCTAATATGAAGTAACTCAAATGAAATTCAATACATTTCGCTACCGTGTAAGTACACAAAGTAAAATAGTGGAGCGGTCCCTAGTGCAATGGAAACAATTCTTGCCGGTTCACCATACTGAATAGTTTGAGCAGCTATAATCTAACGGGACGCTCAACGTTTTAGATCTGACTTTGGCGTCCATCGAGGTTCAATTTAAACGCAACCTCCTGTCCCTGTTTCTGGCTAAGCAGACAAATTTAAACAACAAATGGTGGACGTGTGTGGTAATTAATAGAAATAAATGAATATCTGGGTTTGTAGTTTAGGGCAGGGGTCGGCAACCTACGGCACGCGTGTCACACCTGGCATCCTAAGCAATTTCAACTGGCACGCAGACTCTTCACTAAATAAGAATATTGACCTCGACTTGCATAAAATGATATGGGACGTTGGCACTCTGAATGGTTTGAAACCTTAAGTTGTCAAACAGTTAAAGGTTGCCGACCATTGGTTTAGGAGACTTAAAAGTTATAAGAAATAATTTATCTGTATCCAACCATAGAGAACACCTGAATCCAGACATAAGGAATATCTGTATTCAGTCATAGATGACTTCATATAACTATACAACACATATGATTCCAATCATACAGGAGAGATGCATACAATCAAACACAAGCGTCGTATACAAACATAAGAGCTTTATACAATCATACAGAGGAGCCGTATACAATCATACAGAAGATCTGTATACAATAATACAGAAGCGCTGCAGGTAACCATACAGAAGAGCTGGAAGCAATCATTCAGAGGAGCAGTATGCAATAGCACTAAAACCGTATGTAATCATTCAGAAACTGTATGTAATCACACAGAAACCGTATGTAATCACACATAAACTGTATGTAATCACACATAAACTGTATGTAATCACACATAAACTGTATGTAATCACACAGAAACCATATGTAATCACACAGAAACCGTATGTAATCGCACCGAGCGATGTAATCGCACCGAGCCATGTATTCGCACCCAGCCATGTAATGGCACTGAGCCATGTAATCGCACCCAGCCATGTAATGGCACTGAGCCATGTAATCGCACCCAGCCATGTAATGGCACCGAGCCATGTATTCGCACCCAGCCATGTAATGGCACTGAGCCATGTAATCGCACCCAGCCAAGAGAGCACATAAATGTTGGTAAAATTCCAGGTTGACCGCAAAGATCCTCAGATTACCCAGACCAAAATAAACAAATAAATAAATAATTATGGCAGCCAAACTCGGTCATCGTCCTTCCATTTGTTTACACCCAGCTTTCACACAAGAGACAACGCCTCTTCCGGCAGACGATAGAGAAGAGGAACAACAAAAAATCTCGCGGCATTATTTTTGTTTTTAAGAAGCTAATAACAGAGGAGGCGACCCTGCAGTCGGCATTTCCTTTCTTCACAAAATTGCATACCAAAGAGTGCGTGGTAAGAGCGTAAAGCGCGCACGGTGATACAGAAGATCTATAATTGCTCAAGATGATTTTCACGATTGTATAATGGTTGTTATTTATGTAGTTAATATGCTATGAATGTTTCTTTTTTATTTATATATGTCTTTTTGTTTCCATGTAAAGCGCTGTGAGCCTGGCTCCTTGCTGGGATACAGCGCTATATAAATCATCATTTTATTATTATTATTATTATTATTATTGCATGCGCTTTTTTATTCGAGGGCAGGGTGGGGCGAATTTTCGGAGCACTACCCCCCCCCCCCACACGCATTTCTCCTACTACCTTAATTCAATAACTTACATGGGCTTTTACGGTGCTCGTCTCTTCGCATTTCATTGAGATAATTGATGTAATAGCTACAGCGCCAGCCCCTCTTTATGGGTCACAGCTCTAACTACATACCTATTTAAGTTACGTGACCAAATATGCTTTCAAGTAATGCATTTCATACTTAAAAGAATGTAGAATATTACCACCAGTATACCATCCTCCGATGGTAACACCACTGCACAATTTTTCACGCTCACTACTAGATAAAAAATATTTTGATGCAACCTTAGAAACGCCCATTAATAACATCATTATTGAAACTCATCTTTAAAAGAAAAGTTACGCACCAAACGCGTTCGGCGCAATCGTAAAAATTCGTTAGTGCAGTAATGTGTTTTTTAATCTGTTTTTTTTTTTTTGGTTTGTTTATTAATAGAATTTTAAAAAATAATTTATATTAACTCGTGGTGTCTGGTTGAGCCCTTGCTGGCCGAATTTTTAACCCACTTCCTCGTAAGCTAGCGAGCTGAAATTTTGTAGGCAGACTCGTGCCGATGATAAAAATTATGTATCGAAATTTAAGATCGATCGAATGTACTGTAATTAAATTTATTGAATTTTTAGATTATTTTATTGATCTCTAAGTATCATTTTAATTTTTGAGATAGAGTGTCATGGTGCGTATTGTTTTCAACAACCTTTCCTGTCACGCAATAGGGTGCGCATTACATTGACATAACTTTTAAAAAATAGATTCACGATCGGTGCGCATTATATTAAACACGTTTTACGAGACATAACTAGAAGTTTGTATTTTCGTGTTGGTACGCATATATTAGCAGACTGACTGAAATGTTACCAACAGAAATAATCATTTTTTATGGCAAACATTTATGTCTAAGATTCGAATTACATTGTAGTACATTTATGCTTACATCCATGCATGTCTCCATTGGAAGTTCTGTCTAAACAACTACCACCCCCTTTACCCCTTATCTTTTCTAAAATCAACTTCCCGAAAAACTGGATCAGCTGCCACTTGACCCTATGATCGTGCAGGTCCCAATACAAAGGTGCTCCGCGTTACCCTGCCCAAAATAATAATAATAATAATTTAAAAAAATGTTTGGAATTTCCTTATAAAAATAGCCAAAAGTAATGCCTCCTGTGAGAGAAGCTTCTCTAAACTAATTACAATCAACAACGACACAATGAGATTGACCAGTCCAGCTATATTGACAAATAAGCATGAATTGAACGATGACATTGATACTGAGAGCGCCATCGAAGATCGTGGCATAAGGAGAAGCGCGGAAAACGTTCACTTAATAAACAGAAAGGGAAGCATTTCAATTTTTATTTCAAACATAATTTGTACTATACTTTATATGCTACATTTAAAAAATAATTAAATCCAAATTTCTATGTAACAGCATCATCTTTTTTTAGGCAGAGAGGTAGGGTGGGGGGGGGACGTGGTACCTGCGGGTACCATTTAGCTACATTCGTGACCTCTGACCTCAGGTAATTCAACTTGGTGCATTTTTTAAGCACTTTATCAAGCGTCTTCTTAACTTATTGAAGTTAAGTCAGTCCTACGCTCCCCCACCCACCCCCAATTCAGCACGTGTTTTTGTATAATGTCTTTGGTGGGTGGGGGAAAATTATGTTACACTGGGAGAGAGTTTCATTCGTGAGCGTCTGAACTCTATAGGGTACTTTGAACTCTATAGGGTACTTCATTTCTAAAACCGGAAAACGTCATAGCTCATTTCGTAATGTTCTTTTTTTTATAATACATTTTAGCGGAACAAAGTTTTGAGGCATAAATACAGTCAAATCACTATGTTCTCAAAATTGTTAGCTTAGTAAAATTACGAAATTGTTTTTTATTTTGCAAGTCCAATAAGCTGTCTTAAATTAACGAAGAATTAAAAATTAGCTGATAAGATAAATCATTCTCAATATGCCTCCATTCATGTATTGACTCGCATCTTTTATTAATTTTTTTATGAATTTGTCCTTACAAAAGATAAATTTAGATAAAAATTTTCTATTAATAGATTTCCGCCATATTATGAACATCCCTATAGGGCAGAGGTCATCAAACCAAAGCCCGCGGCGAACAGGTCGACACTCGGGTGTAAAGATTATTTTAATGATTAAGTTTTTGTTTATTTGATAACATTCTGTCGGTATGTCGGTTATCTTTGTTTGTTTTTGTTTAAATGTTGTTTAGTTTTGGTGACCTGCTTTGACCCACTATCTTTTTGTTTGAATGTTGTTTTGTTTTGGTTACCTGCTTTGACCCACTATCTTTTTGTTTGAATGTTGTTTTGGTGACCTGCTTTGACCCACTATCTTTTTGTTTGAATGTTGTTTTGTTTTGGTGACCTGCTTTGACTCACTATCTTTTTGTTTGAATGTTGTTTTGGTGACCTGCTTTGACCCACTATCTTTTTGTTTGAATGTTGTTTTGTTTTGGTGACCTGCTTTGACCCACTATCTTTTTGTTTGAATGTTGTTTTGTTTTGGTGACCTGTTTTGACCCACTATCTTTTTGTTTGAATGTTGTTTTGGTGACCTGCTTTGACCCACTATCTTTTTGTTTGAATGTTGTTTTGGTGACCTGCTTTGACCCATTATCTTTTTGTTTGAATGTTGTTTTGGTGACCTGCTTTGACCCACTATCTTTTTGTTTGAATGTTGTTTTGTTTTGGTGACCTGCTTTGACCATTATCTACACGGAATGTTGAGCTTAGAAGTGTCTTTTGTCTATAACTGTCACTGACCCGAACTCATCAATTTGTCAGCCATCCGATACGCCGGAAAAAAAAAGTTTGGTGAACCCTGCGTTACATTAAGTTACAAGGACCATTTATCAAATTAAAAAAAATAATAATCGGCAGCGGGGGGGTTGTTAACACATCTGAATTAAATTTAAACAGATGGACTTAAAAAGGCGCAATTCATCTTAAAGACTGATGATACATTTGAGTATTTATTTTCTAGATAATTTTTTACATGGCTGCACTGTAATGCTATTTTCAATGCACACAACGTTCTCTTAACTACGAACTCAAAATAAATCTTGATTCTTTAGTTAGTTGCCAGTTGCCCATGTGGTTGTAATGCTGTTTTCCCATATGGGCCATCCATAAATGACGTCACGCGATTTTGGTCGATTTTTTTTACCCCCTCGTCACGTGTCGTCACAAAATCCTTAGATTGTATTTTATTTTTATGCATACAAATTAAACATTGACTATTAATCATCACGGTTAACTTCTATGTTTAGAAAAAAAAAATTAAAATGATATGTTTAACATGTATTTTTAAGAATTACGGACACTTCGACCCTGCCAGTTCGACCCCAGGACGTTTCAACCCCGGAAGTTTCGACCCCTTTGTATCTACACCGTATACACTTTTTTTTTAGATTTACATTTTAAAATTAATATTTTGTATAAAAATAATTCAACATAATATTATTTTGCTTTAAAAATTAAATACAGTTTGAAATAGTTATTTGTGAACCAAACGAAGGTGCGGTTACATCACAAATGCTTTGATGTCAACATCAAACGACGCAGGGTAACAATTTCATTCGTACTCTTGTGGGTTCTCAAACTTAAGATTATAATCAAATTTACTTTTCATGTCTTGATAACTTACGCCAACCGGCGTCTGATGGCCTTTCGACCAGCTCTTTGAGAAGCACTGATTTTTTTTAAAAAGTCAAATTAAATAAATTTTAAGTGACCAAATATTTCAAAGGAAGTTTTATTTAAAGTTTTGTAAATTCATTGGGTAAGAAATTCCCGCCTTTCCGCCATGAATGTTTAACGGCTTGTATCTTCAAAGTCCTCGCTACCCAAACACCTATTTACAAGTGTATCTTTCAATAACTATTGTCCTCCCCACTTCATTTTACTTATCATTTTCATTTCTCTCACATCGTCTAGCGCACTGCAGTAACGTATGATGAGGTTACTCCAGAACTGGGCGTGGTCATTAATGAGAAGCTTCTGCCGAGCGTGGGCACCTGGTTTGCGTGGGCGCCAGTTTTCTTTTATTTGGATATCAAGCCATTTCCCGAATTCGTCATCCGTTAAATGGTAGGCAATTGCGTTTTTCAAGTTTTTTTTTTTAGGTATTTCAAAAAGGAAAAATAATATTTTTAGAATGGTTTATTAGAAGGATATTGAAGGGTCTCAGATTTGTGTTGGCGACATATATTGAAGGTATCCGCTGTGAATGTACAAGGTATGCAATTTAAAAAAAATAATAAAATGAAAAAAAAAAGCACCGGTGAGGTATTTGAAGGGGCCTAAAGTTACGGGCGGTCCTGAAAACTTTCCTGATATAGACACCAAAGAACAGGTTTACAGCATTGACAAAGTGATAACGTGATCGCATGTAAAGCTATATTTTATCTACCATCTTCATAACATTATTGCGCGTAAAGCTATATTTTACCTACCATCTTCGTACCATGATCGAGTGTAATTCATAACACGATTGGGTGTAAAGCTGTATTTTATCTATTATCTTCGTAACACGATTGGGTGTAAAGCTGTATTTTATCTATTATCTTCGTAACACGATTAGGTGTAAAGCTCTGTATCATCTTTGACTTGATAACATGAACCCTATATTTCATCTACCGTCTTTACTACAGCTTCCAATAATATTTCTCTTCTTTCTCACGCCTCGCGGCAGTTATCCCCAACCTTGCACTTGACCTTAACATTAAGCTTGAACCCTGCGTATACTCGACTCCACCCCTTTTAAACATATACAAAGTGAGCGATCAGCTTACACAGTGGGTGGAGAAGCGCTATCCAGTGAGGCACGACTGGAAGACGGGCTCCCGCAGGGCTCAGCGCTTAGCTGTACATTGTTCTTAGCCTACGTCCACGATCTACAAGGCATACTCGAGTCCCAGAATGCCATGTTTGCTGACGATCTGGTTATATGGAGTTCGGGAAAGGACGTTGCAACACTGCAGAACCGGCTGCAGCATGATCTGAACCGTATTGAAAATTACGCCAGCCAATGGCGCCTTGAGGTAAATACGGAAAAAACGGTCCACTCCATTTTCACTAATGGACGGAACGCTCTGAAGCACGAGGTGGTGCTTCAGATCTGCGGTAAGAGGCTAAATTGGGACCGGACACCAACGTACTTGGGTATAAAGCTGGACCAAAAACTCCAGATGCATAATCATGTACGTGAATTATGCGCCAAAACCACAGCTAAATTGTCCCTGGTGAAGAAACTGGCTAGCACGAGTTGGGGAGCGGACGCAAGACTACTAAGAGCTCTCTATCTTGGTAGCGTGAGAAGTGCTATTGATTACAGCCTCCCGGTCCAGGCCTTTGCGAGCCGCACGGCTCTAGAGGGCTTGGACCGAATACAGAACCAAGCTCTACGGTTCGTATGTGGGGCGTTACGTACCACACCCACCGCCGCGGTAGAAATAATGTCAAACGTAGAACCACTGGCGATTAGGCGAGAAAAGGCAATCATGACTACGGTGGAGCGATACCGTAGGTTGGAGCATGACGAACCCTGCTACCAACTGCAAGACCGTTGGGTTAAGAGGACAAGACTGAAGAGACCCTCCTTTATGGACGCGGTCCACGAACTTGAAGACTCAGTCCCCCTACCCAAGCTCAGGGAACGAATGAAACTGGTCCCTGCTCGAGGACCACATGAAAGCCTTGACCCGCCTGATATACGTCTGACACTGGCAAATACCGCGGTGACACGGGCCAGTCCCGTCGAGCTCCTGCGAGACGAGACTCTGCGCACAATCGAGGCCTATGGAGACAGCGTGGTAAAAGTCTTCACGGACGGCTCACGTCTAAGAGATGGCAAAAGTGGATACGGTGTACTAATTCAATACCCCCAACCAGGGCCGGACAGCGTAGAGCTGTCGGGGCCGTGTGGATCCACGAACAGTAGTCACGAAGCCGAACTGGACGCGATCCACAAGGGTTTGAAGGAAGTACGCCGTCGTCTAGCTAAGAGAAAGAATTTCCCGACTGTCGTGGTCTTCACCGACTCTCGGTTTTCGCTCGAAACCTTGAGTCGAAGCTCTCTGGAGGCCAAGATAGTAAGTGCCATTCTGGATACAGTAGGTGACATCCTAGCACGTGGCGGCAAGGTGGTTCTACAGTACATGGCTGGACACTGCGGCACGGCCCAATCAGACAGGGTCGACACACTGGCCAGGGCAGGCGCAGCCCAGCCCCAACCCGATAAGCCCTTGACCCAACTGGGGGTCAAGTCGTGGCTAAAAGACCATTTCCGAGAGAAATGGCTTGAGGGCTGGAAGAATGGGAATACGGCCAGAAAGGTATACCAGAAACTGCCGCGACCGAGCAAAAGCGATGCCTGGTGGAAACTTGATCGTGGTAGTCAGTCCCTCATAACTAGAATGAGAACTGACCATTGTCCCATACGAAACTACCTATACAAGTTTGACACTAGAAGGGAACTGGCCTGTAGGTTGTGTGGCTACCCGGAGGAAACGGTGACCCATGTGCTAGAGAGTTGCCCCGAGTTGGACGGGGCTTTATTTGGTGAAGTTGCAACACCTGCAGAGGACTACCTCTACGGCGATGCCCGAATGCTGAGGCTCGCCTGCGAAAAATTGAACCGGGTTTTAAGAGCCTAACGGCTCAACCCAACAGAGAATGAACACAGTGGGTGGACGGGTTCGGTCATCATCCGTGTCAGTATCGATACACAATTCGAAGGCAGCAGAACGACTCTAGCTTAGTTCATGTACAGATATGTACGAAGCATATCGAAATCGCGTCATAAAGGATGGTAGTTCAGCACCTCAAGTCTATCGAATGGCACTGACGTACAACGTGGACTTAACAAAACATATGTGTAGTGGCGAGGGACTTGATCCACGTGTAGTGGTCAGATACCACGAGAAGTGGTTAGATTACCAAGTGGAACAGTTATATACCAAATGTAGTGGGAAGCAGCAAGTGCAGTGGTCAGAAGTCAGATACCGTGTGGAGTGGTCAGTGGTCAGATACAACAGCTACACGTGAAGTGGTCAGAACGGAGAAGTTTGATACAATATAGAGTGGTGAGACATCATAGGCAGCAGTCAGAATAGTCAGATATAACGTAGAGTGGTGAGACCACTGTGAGCTGGATACATACGAAGAGTAAATGTGAGTATTTTAACGTGACACTATAACACTAACTTTCATCTTCTGTTCAGCCCATCCATTTTAGCACAAAAAACATTTCGCCTCTAAATAAACAATTCAAGCCTTAAAAAAAGATAAAAGCCGCCTCGGAGATATTTCGTTTCCAATTAAACTGAGAACGCTCAACCTTGACGTCACTGTGTCTTCCACATAAATCCTCCTAGAACTCTAAACCCTGCCCCCACCCCACCCCACAGCTTACCTCCACAATGAACAACTCAGTTACGTTTACATAACGATGCCTTTTATTTCAAGCTTTGTATAACTCCAGCCTTAACTTTTCCCTGTGGCCAGTCTATTGGCTGAAATCTTATTCTGCCCCACAAAGTCAGTCTATTGCCTTAAATCTCATACTGCCTGCCCCCCCAAGCCATTCTATTTGCTTAAATTTCATAACGCTACACAAAGCCAGTCTATTAGATGACATCTCATTCTGCCCCACAAAGCCAGTCTATTAGATGACATCTCATTCTGACCACAAAGCCAGTCTATTAGATGACATCTCATTCTGCCCCCCACAGCCAGTCTATTAGATGATATCTCATTCTGACCACAAAGCCAGTCTATTAGATGACATCTCATTCTGACCACAAAGCCAGTCTATCCACTTATATCTCATACGGCCTCCAAAGCCAGTCTATTAGATTAAATCTCACACTCACTGGACCCATCAATTGCAAGCCTATTTGCTTGGTTTTCATACTCCCTTATATGGTATAGAAGCTAATATATTACGAAAACTTTATTCAATAATTGTGTTTATTTATTTATAAAGATGAAGGAATTTCAATTTTTTAAAAATTACGTATGCAGATAATAAATTAATAAAGCTTTATTTCGCTATCCTATTCTTTATGACATATTCACAGCTATAGACAGCCTAAAGACTTGATACTCATATTCACCGCCATAGACAGCCTATAGATTTGATTCTCATATTCACCGCTTTAGACAACCTATAGACTTGATTCTCATATTCACCGCTATAGACAGCCCATAGACTTGATTCTCATATTCACCGCTTTAGACAACCTATAGACTTGATTCTCATATTCACCGCTATAGACAGCCCATAGACTTGATTATCATATTCACCGCTTTAGACAACCTATAGACTTGATTCTCATATTCACCGCTATAGACAGCCCATAGACTTGATTCTCATATTCACCGCTATAGACAGCCTATAGACTTGATTATCATATTCACCGCTTTAGACAACCTATAGACTTGATTCTCATATTCACCGCTATAGACAGCCCATAGACTTGATTCTCATATTCACCGCCATAGACAGCCCATAGACTTGATTTTCATATATATATGTGAATAGATGGGAAATGTTGTGAATAGATCATAGATGGGAAATGTTATGAATAGATGGGAAAACGTGATTGCAATAATGTGAATATCCGTGAAGAGATGTTATAAGAATCGAAAAGAATATATGTAAATAGAAGCGAATAGGTGTGAACAGAGGTCCCATTTCTTATTTGGCATGTTTCCCCACACGGATCAGCAAATGGGGTAACACTTGTTTCGTTAAACTTTAATTGACTCCAGCATTTTGTTTTGTCCGCTACCACCATCTGTTTCCGTTTCCTTTGTTACACCATAACAAGCTAAAACGAGACACCTCCAAATTTATTCTTCTCTATTAATTTCCATTTAACTTGATAGATAGCTTCGTGCTGACACACGGCAAGGAATTCGATGCGCTCCTCCCAATAGGGTTCAACAATATTAGTCTTGTAATTGTAGTCAGTGATTTGTGAATAGGGATATCAAAAGTAATTTAATGGCCTCCCCACTTTAAAATTCTAACAATTAAACTATGAAGTTGTTTAAAGTTCGATTTCTTCTTCTTTATTTATTTTTCTGACTAGACATCTGTGACCCTAACCGCATCTGAAAGAGTTATCAATAATTCCCATTCAATATTAGTTCATTATAGGCGAACCATCTGAGTGAAGGGAAAAGAATATATGTTTGATAAATCATCAGGGAATTGTTTGGTCATTGGTGAAATAACTAAGCAAGGGTTTTTACTCCACAGTGAATCTCCCGGGTAGATACTCCACGGAACATCTCCCATTCATGAAACCACTCCCACTCGAGTACTTGAAGGTCATGACGTCGTGAAATGCGCGTGGGGCTCTCCAATCTAATCACAGATCTAAAAAGAAAATGTATTTGATAAATGGCAAAGGAATCCGAGGGCATGGGCAAAGGGACGAGGTAAGTGCCTTCATGTGCCGTGCAAATGGCCGCTCGTATTTACACTGACTTGCATCTGGCATTTCCGCCAGACCCAATGTTTGCCGCGGGGAGAGGGGGAGGGACAGGTTAGGTTTACTAACAATGAAAATACTTAGGTCTTCATAGCGGGACCAGAACAAACAGTGGACCAGCGGGGGGACGAGTCCCGCGGAAACTGGTCAACTGATCCAAGGGTCGCTGGTTAACATAGGATCGCTGGATCAGACCATACTATCGTGGAGATATAGAAGTGTTCTCCCCGATGGAGTCGAGTGCTGTCATTTACTGTTGAAGCTGCTAAACGACTTGCCTTCAAGTCACTAGAATCGCCATTGATATGATTCCTCGCACTAAAGTTACGCAGGGGGTTTTCCCGGACAGGCAGTCCGTCTTTAGAGCAGTTCCTCTTGGGGCTGATTGTTACATAGTTCCCATTAGTCTTTAGCTACAGTCGATGTTGAGAATGTTAACAGGTAAAACTCCTATATATTCTTAGCGCTAGTTCAGTAAACCTCAAACGAATGTTGATGGGAATTAGGGCTGCGTCACATTCAGGGGAGTGAACAGGGACTTAAATAGTGGTCGTAGAGATTAGTAGAGAAGATTGACCAACATGGGAGTGAACAGGGACTTGAGTAGTGGTGGTAGAGAAGATTGACCAACATGGGAGTGAACAGGGACTTGAGTAGTGGTGGTAGAGAAGATTGACCAACATGGGAGTGAACAGGGACTTGAGTAGTGGTGGTAGAGAAGATTGACCAACATGGGAGTGAACAGGGACTTGAGTAGTGGTGGTAGAGAG
>MUZC01004814.1:209070-247995 GCA_002072015.1 Radix auricularia | reverse complement strand
GTAGAGAAGATTGACCAACATGGGAGTGCACAGGGACTTGAGTAGTGGTGGTAGAGAAGATTCACCAACAGGGGAGTGAACAGGAGCGGATAGTGGTAGCAGGAGACCAGAATTTACAAGGGAGTGAATTCGATTAAAATACAAAGAAATTCTGGAGATAAAGTAAAAGTAAAGGGAGGGGTACGAGGGCAGCGGAGAGGGGACTCACTGACAGATCAGACTTCGATGAGAAGTACAGGCGCTACAGAAGTCGGGGGTGGGGGATGCGGAGAGGCAGCGGGTGAGGGTTTGCTGTGAGCCTACACATAACGCAGGGGAGGGCGGCGCAGTACGTAGGCCAGTGAGCAGCTTCTGACACAAGAGCTGCGCACGCGGGCAGATCTGTGATGAGGAGACGTCATCAGGAGGAGAAATTCTGCGATCTGCAGATACCTGTTGGATCGCTCCGGTGATGTTTTGGTCCGAGGGAACAAGAAGTGTGAGCATGAGATACGATACGATAAGCTTAGTAGTTGACGCCACTCTGAAGGATTGTGTGATTGGTATACAAGGGTAGCGTGCTTGTAGGCGTTGATTGGTGGATACGGTCTGAGGCAAGTCATCGGCGGTTGAAATACTAGTAGTCTATTAGATAGCATTTCAGGCCAGTCAACAGATGAAGAGCTAGTAGAGTGATAGATACATTTTCAGACAATTCATCGGCGGTTGAAATGCTAGTGCTAAGTAGTCTAATAGATATCATTTCAAGCCAGTCAACAGATGAAACGCTAGTAGTGTGGTGGATAATATTTCAGACCAGTTATTGAATGAAATACTCCAGAATCTAATGTAACACAAGCATTTTAAAACTATTACGAAAATATTAGGCTAATTTTCTATAGATCGTTTTCTTTCCAAATATCTATATAAAAATATTTCACTTATCTCTTTTCAAGCGTGTTAAATAATGCATTTGTGTTATTTTAACCATGTGATTTTAGGTATAGTTTAAAGAAAATCGGCAAAATGTGTTCGATTAATATTTGACCAGAATATTATATAGAAACTAAAAATTATCCATCATTTTAAAAAAGGTGAATCCTTTAATTTGTTCTTCTTTAAATACTTCAAACATAGTACATAATATTGCACTTTAGCTAATTAACATTCCACATTTTTGAAAAATTATTTTTTCCCCCTTCATTTGAGGACAGTCAGTGTGCGTCCGTGGAGACACTATTCTTAGTAGAGGCAAGTACACCGAGTTAAAACCCATGCAAAGGGACAAACATCTAGATTAGTGGGATTTGATTGGAGTCTGAGTTTATCAAAGATACTTCAAATATGTAATATTGTGACCTTTATCTTCAAGTTTCGCCGTATAATTCAAAAGGTCGTATGACAGGACCATCAACATTCGGTCAAACATCCATGATCTGTGAACAAGTGTGACTACTGCGAAACTGAACATTCAGAAACTAGCGGCTAATTGTGTCCACCGTGTAGCTCAAAACTAAAAAAAAACTGGTGGCTAATTGTGTCCACCGTGAAGCTCAACATTAAAAAAACTGGTGGCTAGCTTTCCTACCGCTAAGTGGTTGTTCTTGATCACTTGACCACTGCGAGTGGCGACCAGACGCCTGTGACATGCGGTCAGTGTGCTTGTGTGTTCGAGCTACTGTGAGCTTCAGCTTAGACCGGACCTGTAACTAACACGACCTTTTGGGTCATTGACAGGAAAACGTTTTGTCAAGTCCAGCCGAGATGGCCCGAGTATTCCGATTGTGGATTATTTTTCTCAGCGTGACCACGGCCAGGGTCACGTGGGGTGTCGTCACCGAGGCGAACGATGACAACTGTATCCTCAGCTTTGTGGTGCCTAGAGACAAGGTGAAGTCATCGTGTGAACTGGACGACAAGGTGAGTCAATGAGGGGCCTCTGTGGATGAGGGTTGGGTGTGGTAGACGCGAGTCAGTCACACCTGGCTGCTAGTGAACGATTTAGGCCAGTGGTGGGAACACTTTTCAAGAGGAGGGCCGCATTAGTAGGAAATGAAACGCCAAGGGGCCGCATCTTTACAAATTCAGACTTATTTCAAGTAAAAACATCACCATAAATTTAGTGATAGTTTTCGAATTCGCTGCAGGCTTCCACTGGCAGCACAGATTCCCAAGCGGCCCATATGTGTCCCACGGACCGCAGTTTACCCACCAATAATCTAAGCTGTATTTGAATTATAGATGACTAACAAAATACCCGCGCTGTGCAGCGGCGAATTAGGATTTAGTTAGCGTTGGGAACCCACGTATCAAAGTTCTTAAAGATGGGTGCAGAAGTAACAAACACCGTTGGAAAGTTGAAATATGGGGACCAACTTTGGCGTTATATCACCGAAATAAGTACGATCATCAGGTTCGGGTAAGCCCAGGGAGGCCGCTTAGCAAATTTCGTAAAGACGGCGCCATCCATAAAAAAGAGAGTTTAACATGGTGAACGTTGTCGGCCGTCACGCGCAGAATTTTAAAAACAACAACACAACAACAACTTGTTTAACATTTAGACGTTAGGGTTTTAATGCCCTCCAGTTTTATAAAAAATATGAGCCATCACGACCTTGTGTACCAAGTTCTATCAAGAAACATTCATTGTGGCCAGAATCCTTCGCGGACATGCACAGCATGACTTCCCAATATTTAGAGCTGATCGGATTCATAAAAAAATTACTATAAAGCTTATAAAGATTTTTTTTTAAAGAGCCCCCGACCCCGCCCTGATCGTACCAAGTTGTTAAGTTCCTAACACCTGTTGATTTCAATCTGGATCATGATGAAGATGTGTCAATATGTGTCAGGGTTGTGTGAAATCGAATGGGTGGAAAAGTCTTAAGGCTATAAGAAAACAAAGATTTTTCGCCCCTGGCCCCGAAGTAATAGACGTTTTGAGCATATAGTGTTTTAATATGGGCCATCAAGTTCTTATTGTGGGCGCGGTGATCTAGCGGTTGGGGGCTGGACTGTCGAACCGAGGCTACTTCATCATAGGCAGTCATGGTCTGAAAAGGGATTATTATTATTAAGTCATTATGTTAAATTATGTTGCATGTTTGGTGAATGTCCATCCATTCACTCATTACCCAATGTTTACAATACTTTTCATATAGTTCATGTAAGGAAAAAAATACATTATGGATACCCGGCCCTGATACAGTGCGACCCCGTTTAGTGGCGCTTGTTATTTCCGCGAAATCGATTTAGTCGCGGCAACTCCGTGGGTCCCAAATTTTGTGACATAGCATAGCAATAAATAATACGTTCGTATGATTTAACTGCGATTTAATATATTGGATTAAAACAAGTGCACAAAGATATGTATTGATGTATATAATACGTAAGTATAAAATTAATTTAATTTTAAATACATGTTACAGGGAAGAAAACACTGTTTTATTTGCATCCTTTACTATCGCTCAATAAATTAGACTGAAATATGTACTAAGTGACGGTAATCACGATTCATCTAAGTCGCGATTCATCTAAGTCGCGATTGCTTAAATATGGAACCTAACGACCGCGATTTGTCAGAATCAAAAACAACATTTAAAGGCCCCGGGCCCAAACGGTGCACGATGCACATTAAAAACAACAACATTTAAAGGCCCCGGGCCCAAACGGTGCACGATGCACATTAAAAACAACATGTAAAGGCCCCGGGCCCAAACGGTGCACGATGCACATTAAAAAACAACATCATTAAAGGCGCCGGGTCCAAACGGTGCACGATGCACATTAAAAACAACAACATTTAAAGGCCCCGGGACCAAACAGTGCACGATACACATTAAAAAACCAACAACATTAAAGGCCCCGGGACCAAACGGTGCACGATGCACATTAAAACAACAACAAATGTTCATTTACATATTTATCATAACTTGGTTGTCAATATATCATAATATATATCAAGATCGTGTTAACTCGAATGGGAAATAAACGTTTAAGAAAAAGAGGTTAGCCCCCCCCCCCCGGCTCAGACGGAATGGACATTATGGGTTTAATGCCCTTTAGTATTTTAATATGAGCGACACAATTTTTATGTACCAAGTTTATTCAAGATCCATCCATTCACACATTAGCCCATTTTAAGCAATTACCGGTACTTATGTAACTCATTTACTGAAAGAACAACATATTGCCTCCAGCCCGCAGAGAGAGGTAATTTTAAAAAAATCATGTTAAGCCTGGTCCCTTCTGGAACTCAGGACGTGTTAGCGCATTTTCGTATTATGTATCAGTACTTATGTTAGATATCAGCATTATGTAGTTATCAGTAATTGTGTTTAGACTTAGACATATTTTTATTAATTTTCTTGTGTAATGAATATACCTGACATTTTTTTAATTTAAAAGTAATTTCTTTACATTTTAAAAAATTTTATTTTCTCTTTAATCTAACTACAAGTCTCCACAAATGATGACGTAAAACTCTCTAAACTTTTACACATATTCTAATGACGTCAACAAAAAAAAAAAAACTAATTCTTTTGCACGCCTTCGCACCACTCTTGAATGCCTGAAAAATGATGTATTCGACTTCCGGCAATGGCGGCCGTTCCCTGCGCCAGTGTTACCTCTCGATTCGCAAAGTTTTTTGGTAGTTTTAACGGGGTTTTTTAACGGATCGAGTAACTGAGTGTTGATGCACAAATGGCAGGTCAGGACATACAAAAAACATATATACATCATGGGTCTAGGACTTATGGATGCTGTGATCAAAGGTGATGACAGACGGACGGACGGACGGACGGACAAAACGGGTGCAATAGCGCATTCGACTTCTCGAAAATGCGCTAAAAATATTCTACAATTACATCGCGGAATGTACTCCACAAGTTCCGCAAGTTTTATGATTCTTACTTACACGGGAAATTGGAGGATTACTCATAAATCAGTCAGTCAGAGCTTTGCCTTTGTTTGAAAAGACTAGAAAAATACCCGCGCTGCGCAGCAGATAATTGGTCTTCAGTTAGCGTTGGTATCCCGCGTTATAAATTTCTGGAAGATGGGATCATAAATAACAAAAAATGTTGGACAAGCTCAATAAGGCAACTGACAATGGCGTCGTAACTTCAAAATAAGTGCGTTCTTTAGTTTCGGTTAACGCAGGTAAGGTGCCTAACAAATATCGTGAAGATCGGGCCATAAATAAGAAAGTTTAACATGGCGAACGTTGTCGAACATTAAAATCGTTGGGCGAATAGAATTTAGAAATGAAACCTGCTTAACTATTTGACATCAGGGTTACTATGCCCTGTAATGTCTAAACACGTGTCAGCTAAATCTTATCTATCACGTTTGATCGAGAAAGATACACTGTAGCCAGAATCATTCATCAAGTTTCGTGGCGATCAGAGACTAAAATTATATTTAGACAGCTAATATAAGAGAGAAAAAACGTCGTTAATAAAAGGTCAAGATTTCAATTTCAAATAGCCTGTTGATTTCAATCTGGATCATGATGGATATATTTGTCTACATTTGTTAAGGTCGTGTAAAATCAAAATAGAATTAACATGACATTAAGGGTCAAGGACCAAAACAGTGCAAGATGTAAAATTCATAGACCTTAATTTTTAAAATTTGGATAGTGATGGAGGTATTATGTAACATTTGTCAAGAATGTTTAAAATTAAATGAGGAATACAGCTTTTAAAGTGTACGAGAAAAAAATAATAATTTGGGCCCCCCGCCGCAGGAGTGGACATAGGTTATTATATAGAATTTTAAAATGAGGGCAATCAAATTTTTATATTCCAAGTTTTGTCAAGAACACCCATTTACCCAGTAGCCACAGTTAAAATAGGTTTATATAACTCATGTTAAAAATTGACATTTTAGGTCCTGGCAGTTAAAAAATTGTATTTTTTAAAAAAAAGTTCATGTCAGAAAATTTTGTGTCGTGATGGAGATGTGTCAATATTTGCAAGGATTTAAAAATAATTTCATGGGAAATAAAGCTTTAACAGTTTACGAAAATAAAGATTTGGGGCCTCAGACCCGAAGGAGTGGATATTAGGAGTTTAGTACCCTATATAATTTTAATATGGGCGGGCGAAAAAATTTAATTGTTACATGTTTAGTCAAGATCTTTCCATTTACCCAGTAGCCACTGTTTATAATTTATAAAGTTTATGTAAAAAAATGACAGTTTGGGCCACGACTCCTAATGAGTGGTATTAAAAAAACTTTAATGCCAGAACGAACTCAACAACTTCCTAAAGTTTCATGGCGATCGGATGAATACAATAATATTTAAACAGTGTACATAAGGAGAAATGACATTAAGCGCCCCCCCCCCCACACACACACACACAAACTGCACAGTTGATGTTAAGGTGTCAAGTTCAAAACACCAATTGATTGTAATCTGCATCACGATGAATATATTTATCAACATTGGTAAAATCGTGTAAAATGTAATGGAGAGTAAAGAATTAAATGTTTACGAAAACAAAAAGATTCACCTCTTCGGTCTACAAGAAATGGATATTAGGAGTTTATTGCCCCATAGTATTTTAACATTGGTCATCAAATTTATATGTACCACGTTTGGTCAAAATCCACCCATTTAAGCTGAAGCCCTAATTTAAACTAAATTTTATATGACTTATATAAGCAAAAAAGAAAACAAAACACTACGCTTTGCGTGGGCATCAGGCCCCTATTGAATGGAAAGTTGTTTTTTTGTGTGTGGCCAGTTATCATCTTTCGAATGTACTAAAAAAAAGCCCCATAGCTTCATACTACCTACACAGGAAGTTGGAGAATTAGTGTTAATTGAGTAAGTTAGTCAGTGAGGGCTGTGCCTTTTATTAGTACTGATGAAAATAGAAATATAAATTGTACAAACTCAGTGGCGCCCATCAGAAAAAGCTGAATAATTGAGTTTAGATTGCGGAGAGGGATTTGGAATATGAAAATGATACTATACAAATGAATTTCCTGATTTCATGACTAGATGGTTGGGTTTATAACTAAAGATTTGGAAGTTAAATAAATAAAGACATGAAAAGACAGGTAGATTTCAGGAATCATGCATGATAAAATTGGCGATGTCAATACCAAATCGACAGAAGATATGACTAAACGGGGATCTCAATTACCATTTGGGTTTATTTAGCGATAAATGTATTATATTTAAATCCAAACAATACAAGATCCTGCTTATTTCCATAGTAAATTTAATATTATCTCCCCCTCAGGTCAATCGGAGGCTGAACTCCATGGAGATGAAGGTGAACCTCTACAAGCAGGAAATTGTCGATCTACAACTTATGCTGGAAAAGGAAAGACAACTCAACGCAGAAAAACTGGAGAGGCTGGAGCAGGAGTTCAAGTCCCGAGACTCCGAAGACGATCTGAACATGGTGGTCAACAACCGCCTGGAGAACCTCGAGAAGTCTCTGGACCAGATCCAACCCGACCTGTCGTCGATAGCCAAGTTGCGTCCCGTCAACGGGGCGGACGACAAATCTGGTGCTCAGTTCAACACCATAGACACGCACGCCAGCGGCGGCCCCACGACCGCGATGATAAAATCTCTGGTACAGTCGGAGATGAGGGGCATCGTGGAGAACTTAACGAAGAAGTTCGAGGCGTACGTGAAGGAGCAGGTGCTGCTCTACAACCAGCTGTTCCGCATGCATCCAAAACGAACCGACAACCAAAACGGACAGACGACGTCCATCGATGTCCACTCGAAGGAAAAGCTCAAAACAACCGTTCCAGAGAAGATGACCCCGATGCTGAACGATAAAGAAATGAGAGCTGATTTCGAAAAAGTCTTGTCGAAAGTGGGCGATACGGGCGAACAGATAGCCAAGCATGTTGGAAGTTATATCAAAAATTTGTCCGCACCAGATGAGCATATCCAGGCAACAGAGGGCGGCGCACAAGAAAACCCCACCACCGAGAGTCTTGCCACTGAGGGCCCAGCCCCCGGTAGCCCCACCCCTGAGAGCCCCTTCACCGATAACCCCACCATAGAGACCTTCTTTACCGAGAGCGTCGAGAACGACAGCGCCACCTACGATAGCGTGACAGAGCTAAACACAACGGCCAACAGCGTGGACATTTCTCTGACCAACAAGTCCGAGATCGTACTAAGAGACGACTTGTCCGCGGCCAACGACTCGGTCACTGGCGCCAATAACAATGAGCTGGACAACACCCAGCAGACCGAGGTCCTCAAACCGGTCAACAAAGACATAACGGCGGCTCGAATAGGCACCCAGCAGAGTGACCCGGATAGGTCCAACACCACGGCGGCAGACTCGGAGCACACGGAGGCCACAGAGAACGCCAGCCACCTTCGAAACGAAAGCGAGGAGGAGAAAAACTGGAAGGACAACATGATTCTGGATCAAATTGACAAACAGACGGAGATGGAGGAGAAACTTCGAGTCGAGATCAGGGCCATGTTGTACTCGCCCCTTGCGGAGGTTTTCAGCATCGTGGAGAAGAAAGCGGCGGCCCTGGAGGAGAAGCTCAAAATTCAAGACGACAAAACAGAGCAGACGGCCAAGGACCTTAACTCCAGGGTGAGAGAACTCGACCAGAACATCAAGGCCGTGTCACTGCAGATGGAGTCCTTGTCTCAGGGTTTCCAAGACTCGTTCGCCAAACTGGACAAGATCAAACCACTGGAGATACTCATCCACGAGATCAAGAAGAACGTCACGTCAGACTCTCTGGCCAGGTCCGCTTTGGAGATGGAGGAGCAGAACAAGAAGATAAAGAAAATGGAGCGCCTCGTGGGGGTTTACCAGCAGACGCTCGAGCACTACAGGAACGAGACTAAAGTGGAGTACCGCGAGATCAGAGAAGTCTTCGAAAAGGAGATCACCAACCTGCGGACCGGCTCCAAGGCGCTCTATGAAAACATAACCACGGCGGTGAGCACGACCATCGCGAAGGTCAACGACACCCTCTTCAACAAGCTCAACCAGCTGATCCGGAGCTACGACGACAGGATCACGCTTGTCCACGTGGACCTGGACCGCTTTGAGCGGAGAATCAACATGAAGAACAGGACGAAAATAGAGCGCGAGGAGGAAATGCACCGGACCGTGCAGGAGGTGGCCAGCAAGCAACGCGACTTCAAGAAGATGGTGGACCAGCTCCTACAGCAGACGTCGACCCTCGGCGGCGAGATCAACGCCACGGCCAAGCAGGTGTCCGAGCTGAAGACGGAGGTCAAGCTGAACGTGCTGGAGGAGTGGCTGAACTTGAACTTTGAGTACGACGCGTCCAGGACCGACTGCCACGGGGAGCAGTACGTGAAAAAGCTCAGCTACAAAAACGCCCGGCTGGTGGGCGTGGTGCTTTGCTCGCCCACACGGTACAAGATCTTCCTGTCCAACTCGCTGCACTCCAAGTTCCTGAACGTTGGGGACAGTGCCGGTCTTGGTGAGGACCACTGCGAGTTCGTGGGCGCCAAGAACAATTTGACGATCAAGCTCAGCCCATTGCGAGGGGCCTACTTCGCACAAGGTCAGTGGCGCTTCTTTTAGTTTTGTTGGGGGAGGGATGGTTGGCTGGTTGTAAGAACCGTAGAGACTGACAGGTAGCAAGCTCACCTAACAGGGACATGTAGCACGCTTTGTGGAGACTGACAGGTAGCAAGCACACCTAATAGGGACATGTAGTACGCTTTGTTGAGACTGAGAGGTAGCAAGTACACCTAACAGGGACATGTAGCACGCTTTGTTGAGACTGACAGGCAGCAAGTACACCTAACAGGGACATGTAGCACGCTTTGTGGAGACTGACAGGTAGCAAGCACACCTAACAGGGACATGTAGCACGCATGTAGCACGCTTTGTGGAGACTGACAGGTAGCAAGCACACCTAACAGGGACATGTAGCACGCTTTGTGGAGACTGACAGGTAGCACGCACATCTAACAGGGACATGTAGCACGCTTTGTGGAGACTGACAGGTAGCATGCACACCTAACAGGGACATGTAGCACGCTTTGTTGAGACTGACAGGTAGCACGCAAACCTAACAGGGACATGTAGCACGCTTTGTTGAGACTGACAGGTAGCATGCACACCTCACAGCGACTTGAAGCACGCTTTGTGGAGATTGACAAGTAGCATGCACACCTAACAGTGACACGTAGCACGCTTTATGGAGACTGACAGGTAGCAGGCACACCTAACAGCGACATGTAGCACGCTATATGGAGACTGTCAAAAATGTTTTCTTGAAAGGTGGTAAGTTTCATTCAGTGCAGAGTTACCTTTTTGCTAAACGAGCTATAGCTTAGGAATTTGTATTTTTCCTTCATGTTTGGCACTGACATAGAATATCAGGATTTCAAAAGGGCTCCCATATCTCAAATAGCTTAGGACCCCATATCTCAAATAGCTTAGTACCCCATATCTCAAATAGCTTAGGACCCCATATCTCAAATAGCTTAGGACCCCCTACCTCAAATAGCTTAGTACCCCATATCTCAAATAGCTTAGGACCCCATATCTCAAATAGCTTAGTACCCCATATCTCAAATAGCTTAGTACCCCATATCTCAAATAGCTTAGGTCCCCATATCTCAAATAGCTTAGGACCCCATATCTCAAATAGCTTAGTACCCCATATCTCAAATAGCTTAGTACCCCATATCTCAAATAGCTTAGGACCCCATATCTCAAATAGCTTAGGACCCCATATCCCAAATAGCGTAGGACCCCATATCTCAAATAGCTTAGGACCCCATATCTCAAATAGCTTAGGACCCCATATCTCAAATAGCTTAGGACCCCATATCTCAAATAGCTTAGGACCCCATATCAAATAGCTTAGTACCCCATATCTCAAATAGCTTAGGACCCCATATCCCAAATAGCTTAGTACCCCATATCTCAAATAGCTTAGGACCCCATATCTCAAATAGCTTAGGACCCCATATCTCAAATAGCTTAGTGCCCCATATCTCAAATAGCTTAGTGCCCCATATCTCAAATAGCTTAGTACCCCATATCTCAAATAGCTTAGTACCCCATATCTCAAATAGCTTAGTACCCCATATCCCAAATAGCTTAGTACCCCATATCTCAAATAGCTTAGGACCCCACATCTCAAATAGCTTAGTAGCCCATATCTCAAATAGCTTAGTACCCCATATCTCAAATAGCTTAGTACCCCATATCTCAAATAGCTTAGTACCCCATATCTCAAATAGATTAGTACCCCATATCTCAAATAGCTTAGTACCCCATATCTCAAATAGCTTAGGACCCCATATCTCAAATAGCTTAGTACCCCATATCTCAAATAGCTTAGTACCCCATATCTCAAATAGCTTAGGACCCCATATCTTAAATAGCTTAGGACCCCATATCTCAAATAGCTAATTACCCCATATCTCAAATAGCTTAGGACCCCATATCTCAAATAGCTTAGGACCCCATCAAGTCTAAATCCGGCCCTGGTTTCATTTAGCTATCCTAACTATGGTCGTGGTCCGCATTTATTGGGATGTGCTCCAGGTCAAGATAATACATTTCTCAAAAATGGCCAACTTATTTTGTTAAGGAAGAACATTGCAGCCCTCGGTCACTTGAGTACGTTGAGAAAGTGTTCGTAGACATGTCGTTAATTGGGTGGGAACATGCCATAAGTACGACATGTTACAAAATGAACGCCAAGCCAGGCCGATGTGTTATGTTGTACAGAGGTATTCCCTTTAGCGTGCGCACGCGTTGGAAAGAAAGTTCGTCTGTTGTTTTTAATCACAATCAGAACTCTCAATTTTTTCCCAACGCGCACGACAATACAGGCTGGTCTATTTTTAGAGCATTCACTTCTCCCATGTGCATGGTTAAATCGTTGAAGAACAAAATGTGAGATCAAAAGAGAAGAAAAGGCTTGGAAGTGTTGAGTCCATTAGGTTTTTTTTTTAAAAGCGGGAAATGTGCCAAAGTTTGCTAGTGAACACCATGGGTGGCCAAACCTTCAGCTGGATGCTCTATTCCAGTGGCGTCGGTAGGGGAGGCGGGGGGGGGTACGGGCCGCCCCGGGTGACACCAACCCTAGCGACGCCCCTGGCCAAACCTTCAGCTGGATGCTCTATTCAAAAGGTCAAATAAATCAATCTACTAGAGACTAAATTTGAGTCGCTTAAAAAATATAAGCAGAACGCGAAACAAACATTTTTTTCTTCAAAATATGTCTTGAAATGTTTTGTTAATACCGCAGTTCCTGAATGGCCAGTTTACATTATTATAAAGATGAAATTAAACAAACACGCTTTAAAAAAATTAGTTATCGCAGGTTTTCCACAAAAAAAAATGGTAACAGTAAACTAGTCCATTTTATTATTATTCTTTTTTAAATGTTCTTATTACAACTTGTTGTTTAGTCAGATATTGTTCAAATAAAATAGCAATCTTTTAACTAATGCAGTAAATGGTCTCATAAACTAGTGCTATCATCAGGTTTGAGGTAAATGGTCTCATAAACTAGTGCTATCATCAGGTTTGAGGTAAATGGTCTCATAAACTAGTACTATCATCAGGTTTGAGGTAAATGGTCTCATAAACTAGTACTATCATCAGGTTTGAGGTAAATGGTCTCATAAACTAGTACTTTCATCAGATTTGAGATATTTAAATTGGTCTATAAACTAGTACTTTTATCAGGTTTGAGGTAAATGGTCTCATAAACTATTACTTTCATCAGGTTTGCCATGAGTAACATCAGCTTCCAAAAACCACACAATGGGAAACGTTCTTTGAGCTCACCCCCGTAAAGTCTCTGGTAATCAGAGGCGTAGCTAGAATTGACGACCAAGCAGTGACTATCTCATCCCTTTCCAATAACAACTCTTCAGAATGCGTAAAGTCGACTCAACAGAATTAAGAAAAAAAAGTGTTGCAAAAGCTACACACACACCACACACACACAACACGCGCACACACACACCACACACACACAACACGCGCACACACACACCACACACACACCACGCGCACACACACCACACGCACACACACACACCACGCGCACACACACACCACACACACACTACGCGTATGCGCGCGCGCGCGCACACACACACACACCAGTTCTTTATCCTAGCACTTATAAACAAATATGTCAAGCCATAGTTAAAACCTTTGAAAGTTATCTCTCATGATGTTGTTTTTAATATCTTTTTTTAAAATCCGGATTTCACCCAATCAAAAAAAATGTCCGTATGGGATTCGCATTGGGAAAAAAACCCTTAGTATTCGATATCAGGAAATCAAAAGAGGGCTTGACAACCTTATAGTTTGTTGGGGGTTTCTTGTTGTTGAAATAAATCGTTACTAAAAAGTTGGATCGCATGTTGTCTTTTATTACAGTTTTAAAATATGACAATTCAGTTTGTCTTCTCAAACCATTGACCTAAAATAAAAAATTTATAGCATATAAATGATGACTGCCATCTTCTACAAAACTCACACTATCTACGCTAAAATGTTCAAATCTCTATAAAAATCTTTATAAAAGTTTACGAATTTTGCTATATTTTTTTCCAAACACGAGTTTTTTCCCCGACCGATTCAAATAAGTGCACGTTAATGTACTTTCTCCTGAGCCCATCCACTCAGGGAACTTTCAGAAGGGACTGCGTAGAAGATACGTGTTCTTGATAATTCCTTCAAATAATACGGGTCTGATGCGTCTATACATCAAATAGATAGCCACAGAGTCTTCTGGTCTATATTTTCAGCCGCATAAAGCCAGTATAGATCTCTAAAAGCCGGTTTAATGTCCTCTTACGTTCTTAAACGTATTCTCAATACAATCTGTGCGGCAGCGTTTTATACCCTCTAGATTATCTGCAGTTGATTTTGTGGCGATCCACACAGACAATTGAGGCAGTGATGAGATCCTGAAAGAATTCACACTCTTAAAGTAAGGAGATACGTTACCTAATTGTGAGTGGATGAAAACTATTGCAGAAATACTTTAGCCACGTTGACTATCGTCACGGAAGCCGCAGCTTGCACACATCAATAGAGACGAACTATTTTTTACAAAAGGGTCCAATTAAGTATTGTAAGTAAAGTTATTTTTAAAAAAGTGGCTCAGAACGTTAACATCGGCCTCCGCTCGTTCATGGACAGTGGTGGTAGATGGCATATTTTTTATTGGTAGATTTGAATAGAATTTTTCTGAAGATTTGTTTATAGATTTCTCCTAAAGATTTTAACAATAAACTTAATCTTAAAACTTTAAGAAATAAGAAATTAAAGTAGCTTGAAAAAACGCTACGGAATTAGAAATACATGAACTCGATCAGGAGTTAGCAACGCACCAAGTGAAACCTAACACACAATATACACACAACTATAAACCAATAAAACGTCCCACCCAACATGCACCAAAAAGCACCAAACAACACCAAACCTAAATCACACGATGTGAAACTCGTCCCATACATATGTAAGAAAACGTCCAAGTCAACATGACTCACTAGGCATGCGTATTAATGGACCAAGAGTTATAAATCTACATTCTCGGGCATGCGCCCACGGTCCAAAGTTGAACGTGAAAATGTTCTTACAATTAATGGCAATGACACCAGGTGTTGGTACACACCATTAAGGCAGCATCCGGTTTGAAATGTTCTGAATTACTTAGTTACAGCAGTCATATAAGGGGCAGGCGGCGCAGGGTGGTGAACTTTTTATTTCTTAAACATTATTTTAAATGTCACATTCTATTTACTTTCTATAAAGTAGATAGCACTGACTACTCTTCCCTGTTAGGCATGTGAAACAGCGATTGTAGAGGGGACTGTTCAATGGCACAACGCTCAGTGAATTTATTTACTCCAACTTATGTCAGGTACCCATCGATCCTATTGCCGACTCGGGGACACCCTAAGGCCACAGAGACCCGATGCCGCAAAATGTCGGTAGACCACGATGCCCCCGTATCTTCTTTTAATGAAGGAGCGTCTGTAACAGATAAGAATATATTAGGGCTAAGATAGATAGCGGGAAGAGAAGACACATTGAGCAATAGAACTTGACATGAAATATCACACACTACACTGTATTACATAGAGTGTAGACGTCATAATGAGATAATATTTAAACACGTGGTCTCGTGTTCCATCCAAAGATTTGTACACAGCGAGTCCGTTTCACACAGTGTCTGCATTGTAAAAAAAAACAAAAAAAACGGTCAACATTTTGGCCAACAAGGCGCAAGCCAAATTTAAATCTTGATATTCTTGATATAAAATACACGCAAACGATGTTTTTGTTTAAAAAATAAAGTGTAAAGCTTTATCAGTGGACGAATACGCAGACGGTTCGGCAAATGACATTCATCGGTGGAAAATAAAGACATGAATTTTAATTATATATATATTACCATTGACAATTAATTGATTGAAGAAAAGAACAGATGGAGGATGGGCACACGCACTGAACAAAAACATATCACAGCAGAACTTGAACTATCCCTTAACCCGACGCTGGGTCGTTGGGGCACCATTTTTAGCTGCGCACTAACTCATGCCAAGTGTCACGGTTCTGAGCTGCCTTCCGGGAATCGCTAAATGAAAGGCCGGTCCACTCTTTGATGTTGTCCTCCCAACTCTTCCTTGGTCTGCCTCTTTTCCTTCTTCCTTAGGGTTGTAGGGAGCGCTGGGCAGAGGTAGTACCTTTTGACGCTGTGACAGCTGCACCCTCGGGTGGTCAAGCTCACTGGTCCTCGTCCATCTCTCGAAACTCTCACGTGTGGCTCCCAGCGCCACACCCCGGGAAACGGTCTCAGCTGACCGGCTAAACCACGTGAGGGGGTGGTGCTGACACGGCCCCACTGGGCGTACGACTTCCTAGTTGGAGCACCGGCCAGGGCGGACGAGTTCACATGCGATCTCAACGGCTACGTGTCCACGACCAAGGCGGGCCACCGATAAGGAGGAAACCGGCTGTGGTTAAGCTTGGAGAGGGATGGGCGCCGCCAAGCAATTCTTGCCCTAGACACACCATATGACTATCACAGCAGAACAGAAAGGAAATATCAGAACTTAACAGCAATGAGTCTAAACTAGAGGGGAAAAAAGTCCACAGCTACGTGAAGTAATGAAATTGGTACCAACCATTGAAGCATAAAGAGCCAACGTACCGAATCATTTCATTAATCTATTCTCCATTAAGATCCTGTAGCATGTATTGCTCGTATTTTATATTTATTGTACGAAACACACAAAACATTTGTGTATGTTTGTGTATCTTGTTCTTGTATTTTATTTGGGAGCTTTATCGCAGTCCAAAATCTGCAGGATTGCGTTAACATTCATCAATTATATTTCGCGATGAATAAAAAAACAAAAACGTGGTGTAGTGGAGAGGTAGAAAGTGGAGTTGGAGAGAAAACAGATAACTTTTCAACTTAATGATTGAAAATTCATTGTAGCTGCAGATAGCAAGCCGTGAAACTATGACATATTCAGAGGCAAATGAACCTATGCGTAAGAGTATGACTAATTTATGTGCGTCGCTAGACAGAACTATTAGGTGCGCATCAAAGGGAACTAATAGGTGCGGGTTTTCAGGCGGTAACCTCTGAATCTGAGATTTCATATCATCTGCACGTGCACAGAGTAAACAAAATCCCATTAGCTCCTTGAGGAAAGCTGTGTTGCCGTTCCCTAATGACGTCACTCCTTTTTAAAAAAATCAGGGGCAGCTTGAAAAGCCCAATGATTTTATCATAACTAATAGTTTTTGAGCTCATTTTGTTAGTAAACAAGAATGCAACATATAAAAATATAATGGCTTAAAACAAAACGTAAACGAAGCTAAATCAAAATAAATATTAAAACTGAAGTTTGACGATAGACCTAGTTGTCAAATAATAATTGGAAAAAAAAATAACCGGAAGAAGATGTTCGAATTTTCAATAATTAAAAAATTTTGATAAAACTATAATTATGTTAACAGTTCACATTTTGTTTCTTGTTAGTTTGAAGTTAATTTTATGTACAATTAAAAAATAATAATAATACAAATTAATTCCTCTTCTTAAAATAGGCAACATATCTTCTTCCTTTCCAGGGTTCTCACGTGGTACATGGGGTCAGGAGCCAACCCTTGGATCCCTGAACGCCATCAAGCCTTCCCCGGACTGGTACGAATGTGGTGTGACTATCCCCTAACGGACAGCACCACGCTGTCTCTGATGTCAGGCTGTCCAGCGATGTGAGACATGTTCGGACACGGCTGGCTCAAAACGCTTCCAATACGAATCTGATCATTCGAGGTTCACCCAGTACACGGATTTCACGGATTTCATGTTACTTGCACGACTTAGTGATACGTCTTTTGTAAGGAAAGTGCTCTTTCGTTAGGATAAGCACCTCTTTCATTAGGATAATCGCTATTTCATTAGCATACGCACTATTTCATTACGATAAACACTATTTCATTAGGATAAGAGTTTTTTTCATTTGGATGAAGTTTATCACTGAGGATGATAGGATTGTTGGTAATTCTGAGAAAATAACACAGACTGCCGCACACGCAAGGTTTTTGACAAGTGTGCAGTTGTCTCACATTTTACAAGATTTAAAAAATAATTTAAAAAAAAATAAATGTATATATATGAAAGTGTCAATATACGGTGCTGACTATGGGCGGTCCTAAAGATGGGCGTGTGTTGACCAGGCTGAGGGTGGGGCTTACAACAGCTAAACGGTCTCATCACAAGTCGGACACGTCAAGGATACATGCGGATACGTCAAGGATACATGCGTTGTGCTCAAGAAAGACGGTGCTACAGGGATAATGCCGTGGACATGGAAATACCGATGTGGAGAAATACATTTTTTGATGTAACCTGACTCGCTATTTTAAAGCAAAAAATGTATTGAAAAAATTGCCAAAAAAATAAACAAACAAAAACCGACAGTAAATAAGAAAAATCAATTTACCAGCCAGTGTGGTGAAAACACCCAATCTAATAAATATTGTCGGCATGTCCCAACGACGTTGTGTTTGAGCAGAACTAAACATTGAGTGACTTGGATACTTGATTTGGTTTCACAACGTAAACAGAGATCAAGAAGTGTGATACAAGGTGTGTTTAATCTCAAATGTGTTGCTTCATATTTTATGTACAGCTCAAATTATCTGTGTTTCTTCACTTAATATTTGATATCTGTCACACATGGCATCAACATAAGTTGACTGTAAACTTCTATTGCAAAAATTACAAAGTTGCTAAGAGATGTTCATAATTTAACTTTAAAAAATTTGAACTGCAGAGATAAACATAATATTTCGTATACCTGGAAAAAACAATAATACAACTTTTTCTCCCCCAAAACTTAAGAGATTAAAAATAATCAGGCAGAATGAATCCTAAACTTGTCATCAAAGTTTATGTTGTAGGTAAAAATTAAAATTGAACAAAATTACAAGTGAAGTGTGGTGGATTTTCCCTAGATGAAGAGTGGACAATGTGAAAAGGGACATCTCTATGCCTACACAAGATAGAAAAGGGACATGAGGGAAATTCTACATCTATTAATCCATCTTTAGAAAAATTCTAATGTTGAGCTGGTGACACGTTATTATTGCGGCAATTTTGACCAAATAATTAGAGTGTTATTATACAGTGTAAAAACTTGTACAGTATAACATGATGACTTGTGTGTTATGTTGTGGTGTTAAAAATACTGCTTTTTATTTATTTATCTATTTTATTATAATTATTTATTTTTCTTTTGCTTAACTTATTTCATGGCCAATGTTTTGATTACACTTGCTGGAGAACAGATCTGAGATTTCCATTGGTTGCCTGGGAGTGAGATAACATCTCCTGTTATGTTCATTTTAGGGGTGCATTGATGAACACAGCATCTGATGCTTTGAGAGCCCCCGTTCAGGAAAAGAAATTTTAGCATCACGAACACGACCCTTATCGTGGGTAATAGAAGTAAATATTTTTGACACCAGTATTCTACCAACTGTATAGTTTTTCTCCTCATTGCTCAGATGTACATAGTGAAATTCTTTTTTTTAAAGTGGGATTTGCAGCTGTTCAATCTGCTGTTTAAAATCTTCTGTTAAAAACACAGCTAATACCCTCCCAAATAAAAGCGTAACACAAATTTATTTTTTCAATGGCAAACTGAAAAGGTAATGCAAATTGAGCTATGGCAATTACATGAATGGCTATGCACCATACAAATGGCAGTTGAACATAGAAATGGCTTAATATAAAATACACCAATCAAAAAGCTTTGCTTCAATTCATGTATAAGTAGAATGTTTTACCCACTCAAAAAAATCATATTGTTGATAGTCCATGATGTAAATTATGGTGTGAATTTTCATAAACAAAACATAATCTGATGTTAAATATAACACAACACCACAATTCTCATTTCTTTACTTTCCCCTCATGTCAGAAATGTTTGGCCTGAATGTGGGCCTTATAATGTGAATTGTAGAGCACAATTTTGTTTTTACTATTGTAAATATTAATGGATGTGCCTTAATATGTGATCTGTGTTGTACAACTCATTTGTGTGTCTATGTTGTTAACATTTGTATGTCAGTGTTGTTAACATTTGTATGTCCGTGTTGTTAACAATTGTATGTCTGTTTGTTAACATTTTTATGTCCATGTTGTTAACATTTGTATGTCTGTTGTTAACATTTGTATGTCAGTATTGTACGACACATTTGTATGTCTGTGTTGTTAAAAATTGTATGTCCGTTTGTTAACATTTTTATGTCTGTGTTGTTAACATTTGTATGTCTGTTTGTTAACATTTGTATGTCTGTGTTGTTAACATATGTATGTCTTTGTTGTTAACATTTGTATGTCTGTGTTGTTAACATATGTATGTCTTTGTTGTTAACATTTGTATGTCTGTGTTGTATGTATAGTATTAAATTGTGTTTGATTGCCCTACTGCCCTAGATAACTGGCACACATATATTTACATGGCATACAGGATATTTTTCTTTTATTACAAACTATCAAAATATTTTTAATGTTCTGAGTTGTTTTTTTTAAAGAAATAAAATCCTTCTTTAGCCATGCAGGACAAATAACACTTTTTGGTGTGTTTTATTTTACCTTTACTGATAAAGGTAAACAAAACATTTATTTTTGTAAGATCACATGCCATATATTCTGACGTATAAGACGACTTTTTAACCCTTAAAATCTGCTCGAAAGTCCATAATCGTCTTATACGCCAGGTATCAACTTTTCCTATTTGCCTGTTCATACAGTACATCACCAGTTCCATATTACAGTACATCACCAGTACCATATTATAGTACATCACCAGTACCATATTACAGTACATCACCAGTACCATATTACAGTACATCACCAGTACCATATTACAGTACATCACCAGTACCATATTACAGTACGTCACCAGTACCATATTACAGTACGTCACCAGTACCATATTACAGTACTCACCAGTACCATATTACAGTACGTCACCAGTACCATATTACAGTACGTCACCAGTTCCATATTACAGTACGTCACCAGTTCCATATTACAGTACGTCACCAGTACCATATTACAGTACGTCACCAGTACCATATTACAGTACATCACCAGTACCATATTACAGTACATCACCAGTACCATATTACAGTACATCACCAGTACCATATTACAGTGCAGTATACAAATGGCTATCAGTCAAGACCCATCACGGCTCCATCAGCAAGGAAAAAGAAATATGAAGCCAGCTTCAAACTTAGTGTGTTAGAAGAGGGGTGGTCTCATAAAGTGAAATAAGCTTCAAACCTTTATTTTAAAAAGAGGTGGGGGGTCATCTTATATGTCCAGTCGTGTAATACGTCCAAATATACTGCATATTATAATCCAACACATAAATTAACATATAGTTTAAGCATTATAATCCAATGTCTTGTTTTATTAGAGATTATTAGTATTAATGGGGTAAGCAAGTCATAGGTAATACATTTAAAAATAACATTCAACCCTATATAAATATATACGAGTTCATTTTTTCAGATTTATTATTTATACATAAATAACCTGCCAATCAATAGGGGGAGATAATGCATTAGTGTTCAATACACTTGAGTCACTAAACAAAACATGAGTTCAAGGATGCACTTTGTAAGAATCCAAATTAATTTTACAAGATCTGAGACTTTTACTCTACTCATCTAATGAACATGAGATTGTAGGAGCTGTGCTAACATTTTTTGGGAATTAGTTTTGATGATGACTTACCTTCTCCAGATACCAGCCTGGACTAGGGCCTGTGTTGTCATGTCCAATTCTTACCCTGTCCAGTCGTCCAAGTTTCGGACACTCTAAAATAAACTCATCTTTCCTGCAAAAATAAGGATGGACTTTGAAAGATGACAAAATCCCAGTTGTAAGCTAATGATTGAAATTGAAAGTATTCCTAGCAAAATTTGGTTGTTGTATAAATTAAGTTTACTTTTAGCCAGAACTCATGGCTGATAAATATAAAATCGCAAATACAAATCTCTTTAAATAACCGTCAGCAAAATTAATATTTGACAATACCCATAAGACTTATGCATAGTTATGATTTCGTGCCTACAAAATTTTCAATGGTAACTTTTGCCAAAATCACTAACACATATGTAATGGCAGTTTTAATCAAAATATCATTGAAATAATACATTTTTTATCAATCAAAGCCATCATTTTTGTGTGCATGCTGGGAGGATAAATCTTATCAGGATATCTTAGAAATTGAGCTGATTCAAAACAAATCGACTCACGAGTTAGCCTCAAAGCAGTTGGTCCGACTTTTTCTCAGCTTTTTCTCCCCTGAATCCCCCAGCTCACCAAACATGGTGATTGTAACATTGGCGTCTGTCCCTGAGCCAAACTTTTTACCAGTAATGACTGTAACTTTATATTTACAAACTGGAACAAATTGAGACAGCAACAAATTTACATGTTGGAGAACCAAAGGGTGGATGGTTAAAAGATTGGACCAAGGGGTTGATGGTTAAAAGATTGGACCAATGGGTTGATGGTTAAAAGATTGGACCAAAGGGTTGATGGTTAAAAGATTGGACCAATGGGTTGATGGTTTAAAGATAAGACCAATGAGTAGATGATGAAAGGTAATAATGCTAAGATTTTTAATGGCTGTAGTAAGCTGATGACTGATGTGCTGAGAGTTTCAGATACATGTATCACATGAAAGTCTCAGAGACTAAGCAGTGAAGAGACCAACTTAAGCCATCTATTCTATTAGAATAATTGAATGGAATATTAAACTCAATCTTTCAGCCAGACAATAATAATAATTGTACTCAGTAATGTTTGGATTAAAGGTGGAGCACTCACGTTTTCTGACGGCCATTGGGTCTCTAAAGGCCAGAAGGTCCCGGCAGATTTCACGGTCACCTTCATCTTTGGCCAGCCACTGGTCACAAGGGAAGTAATATTTCCATTGGGGGTTCCTTAAGTCTGTGACTACAAGCTGTGGAAGAAAACATTGACTTTGCACTGTTCATGTGGGAGCAAGGAAGCAAAGATAATTGACAGTTATATAACTATTCACAAGGGGTTTAAAAATAAACATTTTTAATGGCATGCTATCATGTTGATATAAGAGTTTGCGAAAGATAAATATATAAAAGACAAAAGTAATGTTCTGTCCAATATAAATTTATAAGTAGCATTGGACATAAAAATAACTTGATATTTTTTAAAATAAATAAGAAAAAACAAAAATGTTTCACATTAATGGCATTAAAAAAACACATAAAAACCCACTCCATTTATCTTATCTTATATTTTACAGATCATTGGGTCCCGATCCCTTGTACTTCTGTACAACAACTACTTACACAAATAGGATGATTGATACGTTGAAATTAAAAAATGTTCACAACAGGACTGATATGTACAACATACAAAATGTCCTTCCATCCATGCTTACCCTCCTTCCATCAATGCTTACCCTCCTTCCATCCATGCTTACCCTCCTTCCATCCATGCTTACCCTCCTTCCATCCATGCTTACCCTCCTTCCGTCCATGCTTACCCTCCTTCCGTCCATTCTTACCCTCCTTCCATCGATGCTTACCCTCCTTCCATCCATGCTTACCCTCCTTCCATCCATGCTTACCCTCCTTCCGTCCATTCTTACCCTCCTTCCATCCATGCTTACCCTCATTCCATCGATGCTTACCCTCCTTCCGTCCATTCTTACCCTCATTCCATCGATGTTTACCCTCCTTCCTTCCATGCTTACCCTCCTTCCATCCATTCTTACCCTCATTTCGTTCATCCTTACCCTCTTTAGAAACCATCCAGGGGCCACACCCGTATTATCGTGCTCAATTCTAATCTTCTTCATCGGGCCGACACAATTAGATTTGAAACGAAATATGTCAGTGGCATTAGTCTTGAACATGTCTGGGTTACCATTCTTGAGGGTAATCTTATCAGTTATGCCAGTTTTCCCAAACAAGGTCATAGAGACATTAGCACTGGTCCCAGCATGCAGCTGGTCCCCTGTTACTGCCACAACTTCATATTCTGGAAACAAGTCAAAGGAAGAAATCTATTTTAACAAAATTTGACCAAGAAATTTAACAGAAAGATTTTACCAACCATTCTCAATTTTCTGTAGTAAAACATTGTGAGCACTAAGAGTAAAAGGACCTTCATGTGATCAAAAAAGGTTGTTATTAGTGACACATTACAGCAGTTTAAAATTACTTGATGTTTTTAGTTTTAATAATTTGAATGTTTCTCAAAAAAATATTAGTGGAAATGTAAAATGAATAAACAACAAAATTATCACAAAAGGTACCACTAAAATTTTTAAAAAATTGAAACAGAAGACTCTATTTCAGATTTCTGAAGTTCCTAATCAAAATCAAAAGTGCATTTAACTCTTAAAGTCGCAAAGCGTCGTAATGCGTCTCTTCCCGCTATCCCTAAAGCGTCGTAATGCGTCCCTAGATACAAATCTCGTTAGAAATGAGATCTCGGCAAGTAAAAACTCTTCAATGCTTGAAAAACGGTGTATTTGACTTCCGGCAATGGCGGCCGATGCCGGCACTAGTGTTATCGTTCGATTCGAGATGTTTTTCGGTAGTTTTAACGGGTTTTTTTTCGAAGATACGTTTTTGTTATACTTTATTACTAAAATAATAGTACTAAACTACAGGTAAATATTGTTTCAAACTCAGTACGGTCTTTTGGATGCGTAAAATAGCCATTCTTAGCCTTAAAAATGAAGTCAGTATGACAATAATATTATAAATGGATTTTACGCAAATTTTTTAATTTCATAACCGGTTGATCGTAATACGGGAAATCCTTACGGGACTGAGGCGGAAGTTTTCCAAAAACCTTATGGCACTTTAAGAGTTAACTCTTAAAGTCGCAAAGCGTCGTAATGCGTCCCTTTCCGCTATCCCTAAAGCGTCGTAATGTGTCCCTAGATACAAATCTCGTTAGAAATGAGATCTCGGAAAGTAAAAGCTCTTCAATGCTTGAAAAACGATGTATTCGACTTCCGGCAATGGCGGCCGTTACCGGCACTAGTGTTATCGCTCGATTTGCGATGTTTTTTGGTAGTTTTAACTTTTTTTTTTCGAAGATACGTTTTTGTTATACTTTATTACTAAAATAATAGTACTAAACTACAGGTAAATATTGTTTCAAACTCAGTACGGTCTTTTGGATGCGTAAAATAACCATTCTTAGCCTTAAAAATGAAGTCAGTATGACAATAATATTATAAATGGATTTTACGCAAATTTTTTAATTTTATAACCGGTTGATCGTAATACGGGAAATCCTTACGGGACTGAGGCGGAAGTTTATTGAAAACCTTCTGGGGCTTTAAGAGTTAAAAAGTCCCTCAACCTGTTTTTGAAAGCTTGTCAGCAAACAGTTCTCTGGACACCTGGCCATCTCCCCGGTGGAGGGACAACCACTGGTCACACGAGAAGTGGTAGGACTTCTTCGTCTTGGTGTTGATCACCTCAATCTCATGGAGGAACCACGCCTCCTCCTCCTTTAGGCCTGACGTCTGCCAAACAATAAAATAACAGATGAAGACACCTTGTTAAATAAATAAATGTTCTTTCATTTATTGAACTATTTGAGCTCAAACGTCCTTACTCTTTCTTACTGCTCTCACCTTTGTAAATATAAAATAAATAAAAAATCATGTTTAAAAAAAAAAATTGTAGGCACAAAAATAATAGGAATATTCATAAAGTTCATTTTTTTTTCACTCTTTCTAGCACAATTTTAAGCTCCCCTTCACACCTATATTCCAAAATTGGCTTATAATAAAGGTCATCTCAAAGAAAACAACCATCAAAATTATTGAATGCTGACTGAGTTGAATTTTTACATTTTATATTTAAACTCCATCTTTGTAAGGTCTTAGGCGCATGCTAACAAAAAGTAAACCTTTTCTTTTTGCTCTAAAAAGGTGTAGAACTTTGTTAATTAAAAAATTTATTTCTTCAAATAATTAGATTAAGCTCTTCGCTTTGCACTCCTCTGAGGCTAACAATCTCTACAGAACATTCAGTTGAGTGCTTCAGATAAGAACTTTCTGCTGTAATTGGACAAGCACAGTTTAAACTACTGCATAGACATGAAAGGTAGTTAAGAATAAAATAATAATAAAAATAATATTTGGCTTTCGTTAACAAAACAGTGAAATCCTATTTCCTTCAATGAGATCTATAAAATATATAAATATAAATAGCATAATGTTTCTGATATTACATGATGTCAGGTTAGTTTACTTGCAGCTAACCTCAACTATGAGTGACTTCAGGTCCCCTATGTTTGGTCCACGTATCTTAAACACATGACATGAACCTCTGGTAAATCTAAATGGCACTTTCCTTCCAGACTTGACCGACCCAGCCTTCTTGGTCAAACGAGTTTTCGGCAGCTTCCCACGGACTCCTTTTAACTTTACAAAGACCTGTTTGATTTCAAAATAAAGAAAGACAATTTTTTTTTATATTGCAGTTGTCTTCATGATACGTTCTAAATATTAAAATATTTTAAATTATCTTTAAATGATTCTTTATCACTTTTACTTTTACTCAAAGACTGATGCAAACTGTCCCCTAACTTAGGTGCTAACAATTCAAGGGAATGAAATTTGAATAATTTCTGTGTCCCCCCCCCTCCCCCACCCACTCTGGCAACTCTGTGAAGAACTGCCTTCAAGAGTGCAGCCCCATTAGGGAAACATGTTTGGAAACACACAAAATTTATTTTAAAAATTTGGCAGTAAAAGTTTAGTTAAATGGTTAAGCAGCAAGTCATAAGATAAATGAAATCGCTGTGTATTTTATAAATGAAGGGGTGTGTATTTTATACATTACACGCACATATAAATATATATATATACCCATAATTTGTAAGCTTAATTAAAAAAAATTGTTACAAAAATATAAACTGGGAGGAATATTTAGATGTTACACACTTAAATCAGTAAAGATGTCTCAAATCAAGTTATATATACATTTTTTAACATGATTATCATCTTAAAAAATTGTTTCTTTGTTTGTTTCTATTCTTTGTAAGTAAGCAGGCACACAGATGTACAGTTTCCTGTTTTACCTCAGCCTACTTTGTGGCCTGACTATCCTTTTACATAAAGCAGTAACACCAGACTGTCCTCAATAACCTTAGCAGTCTCAGGGCTCGCCTTCTCTCATATCTCATAAGGACATCTATCTTATTACCAGCCATAATAAGGGAGAGCACTTGAAGACTTGCGGAACATAATCAAGTTGTACTGAGATAACATCAGGGCAGCTTAAACGTATAAATGGCTTCTTAAGAGACCAGAGCAAATTCTAGACTCCTTTCAAGTTGGTTGGTGAACAAAAACATTTGTTTTATTAATAGAACATTTTGCGCAGCGGAATAATGAGCATTGCACAACAGTTTTTGGATCAACTTTTAAGAGGAGTCATAGACATTGTGATAAAGAGGACTGGAGAGAAATCAACTTGTAACTTGGAGGCAAGGACCTTGTAGCTGGGAGGGCAGATTTTTTGTACGGTGGGGGGGGGGGAAGGATATTTGGATGGTCATAGCGGGGATTTAACATTGTCAGGGAAAGGAAATGAACTTTGAAGGGAAGATGATATAAATGGATCATTAAAAAAAAAAAAAGGCTACATTGTTTTCTGCAAATATTTGAAATTCTCAGTGGCGTGACTGAGAGACACATTAGAATAACATCTAATTCAATGGGTTTGGTCAGAATGATTCACTGACCATCTGGCATACTAGTTCTTGAACTGGAAAGGCACTGACCTACTGACACAATTGTAAGAGTATAAAAAAAAAACGTCCACTGCACTGCTGAGTACAGACTTGAACTGATTACTTGCTGACTCTCAGTACAGAAAACAACCATTAACTGTGAGTCTCTCCACTCTGTATCTGAAGATCTGTTTATCAGACCAGCAGGGACAACACAGAATGTTGTGCAAATAAAATACTCTCCACCATTATTCCTTTTAAGTTTTGCTGGTTAATTTGCAAAAAAGTGAACTCCTGTGAAAATTTGTACAGCATACATTCTTCAGTGCAAAATTTTACATCCAAAAACATATGTTTATCGTTAAAATTGACAAAGCACGGTAATGCGCGCCTCGTCTCTGTTACCGAAGTACAGTAAAGCGCGCCTCGATAGAACTCTCTTTAGAAACGAAATGACAGAAAGTAAAAACTCTTCAGTGCATGAAAGAAGATGTATTCATTCAACTTCCAGCAATGGCGAACATTTCCCTTGCTAGTGTTATCGCTGGATTCGCAAAGTTTTTAGTTAGTTTTAATTTTTTTGTTGAAGATGTGATTTTGCTATACTTTATTATAAAAATAATAATACTAAACTACAGGTAAAAATAGTATTAAACTCAAGACAGTCTTTAGGATACATAAAATAAGCATTCTTTTCCTAAAAGATGAAGTTAGTATGACAATAATAATATATAAATAAATTTTCAGCAATTTTTCAAATTTTTATAACCAGTTGATCACAATACGGGAAATCCTTACGGGACTGAGGCGGAAGTCTAACGAAAACTTTCTGGGGCTTTAAACGTTATTACACATAACAAAATTTGCTGCGCAGTAACTCTAAGCTACTGCCAGGAATCTGGCAGATAGATGCGTGTCTGCGCGACTTAAAAAAAATATTGCCCTCAACTCTTTATTTGGAGCTCAAATTTTTATAGTAAAACCACGCCCTTTCTTGGACGATGACACTTTGCAACAAAGTTAATCATTGTGGTGTTAAACAACATCAGGATGGTTAATATCACTTGGAATTATTTCATAATGATCAGAGATTTGATCGTGGGCCCTTGCTAAATAGAAGGAGAAGAACATTTCCACAATCAATCAGTAAATGTGACATTCTAGAGGTAACACAGTTTGTAACGGCTAATGTTGGGTCGTACCTTTGCATCTGTGCCTGCGTTCTTGATGTCCCCTGTTTTCACCGACACCTTGTACAAGATGTCCCCATCCTTGTCCAGTTTTCTTCTTTTATGGAGAAGACCTGAACTTCCTGGACTACTAGGTCGACTCCATCGGCTTAGAAGTCTCTGAAAACATGAGAATCGCTCAACAACAACACACAAAAAACTTTCAGAACTGACATATTACATGGGATTAATTTTCTTTCATTCAACTTATGATCCTAGCAAAGGGGAATAAAAACATAAACACTTAAGATGACAAAGATGTTGTATGTTGTTTCCCTTTATTATGACTAAATATTTCAGTTTGTCTAGAAAATCATATAGCAGGCCACGCTGCTGCTGCTGCTTTAAGTTTGTCCATGAACACAATTCAAATAGTAAAAACTATCTTGCCAATGCTATCATCAAGACAAATAGTTCATCTGACTGAATGTGATTATAATCATGGGCTGGTGCGTGATAAAATGAAAAGCTATTTCATTGGGATTATAATATTGTGCTAACAGACACTTTGCAGGTTTCACTCACCTGACTCATTAATGCCTCGGTCTGAATTGAGCCAAATCTCCTTTCAAAATACTCTACAAGATGTGGGTCATTTAGAGGATCATAGGATGGAATCTTTACAGAATGACCATTTTCCACACGTGGGTAACCAAGTGTGGAGTTGATAAATGCCTCCATTTTACGTGCTAAAAATATATGTCATTTTAAGTCAAGAGTAATATTTCTTAATATCAGAATATAAAAAAATATATAAGTTAAAAAAACGCTGTATATTTTTAGTCACTTAATGTAGACAATAATATGAAAAAGTCATGAGGTTCTAAAACTCTAGAAGCTTGATAAAGATTCATTATTTAACAACAAAGTATATTACCACTCTCTTTCTTAATACCAAGGTATCATAAACACATAACACTCAACCCATTCTTTAGAAATTTAATGTATTGGTTTGAAAAGCTTGAGACTAACTAGCACATGATCTTATGAAATATGAAAGACCAGCCTTGAGTTAATTACTATTTCCAACATACCCGCAAATGGAGCATGTCTGCTGACATCTGATTCAATGGGGCGATGGTTAATGAGTGACACACTGTAGTAGCGAGTAGGGTGTTTTATTTCAACATGCTTAGGTTGATGCCAGGGAACTGTATAGTTAGAAGTGCCCCTCACTTGTGGGGCTGAGTAAAGAAAACAGACAGATTATAAGAATCAATGGCATAAAAAAAAGAATAATGCATCGTAAATTTATGTATATGTGAGCATTTGCGTGGGAATGCCTGCTGGCGTGTTTAAAAATAAACTTCACTATCAAATTTTAAAAGATCATCCGCTACTGGTCAATTAAGCCTAGATTCATAGTACCTGAATAGGGCCTAGGTCTTTGTTTTGGAGGTTTCCCAGCTGCGAAAGGAGGGTGAGGCTGAAAGCGCACCTGGCTTGATGGTGGTGCAATGATCATTGTCATGCATCGTTTAACTGCCTCACTATTATTGTTAGGCTGTTGCATCTTTTTGGCTTGATGTGTTTTTAATGCTGCAAACAAACAAAAAAATAATGTATGAAATTTTGTGAAAAACAGACCTTAAATATATATGGCCTAAACTTAGAAATAAACATATAAAACGTAAATGAACCTCTTTATCTCAAAGAACTAAAATATAAATCTAAAATTTGTTATTAATTTTTTTTTTCAATGTGAGGTTCTTTACAAAAGTAGAGGAATGGTCACACATTGTCAATTATGTAAAGTATGAGAGTTATGATGTGACTATAAAGATATTTGTTAATTTTCTATAATATTTTACCCTAACATTTCTTTTTATGATAATAAGCCTAAAAGGATCATAGGGTTTAAATTAAAGAAATGCACCTTTACATGTGACAGGGATTACAAAGGACATCAATGAAATAATAACCTTAGAAATACTAAACCATCCAAATATTTTATTTCTTCTACATAGGCATAACTTTATATATATTTTATACCTACAAAATTAGATCAAAGATAGAAATGTGGCTAATAACCTAATTGTTAGTCATTAAAGAGTCAACAAGCTAGACCCCGCTGGTGGGATTTATCCTCAACATGAGTTCATCTGGTGCACCATTAGCACTTGAATTTTCTTTATCAAATGCACAGAACACAAGATGTTTTGATACAAATGAAGTTCAAATAAAATTTAAAGAGCTAAAAAAATAAAAATATTGAAAAATTAGGCAGATCCTAAACGCCTGTCAAAGTTTTTATATGAGTCAACACCATAGCACAGAAGCTTGTTATTTTACACATGACAGGACGATTTTGTGCCTGTCATCTCTAAAAAATCATTTAAATAATTTGGTGAAAGCTGCCATTGCATAAAGAACAACTAAAAGGAGAAAGCTTTTTCATTTTTTACTGTTTCACATAGTTTTGTGCTAAGATTGTCAAAGATGTAAACCTAGATTTTCCCACAAAAAATTAATTATTTGTGACTTGGAGAGGCATTTCTCTCAAGAGATTTTCATATCTTAACAAAATGTGAGTGACATTCTTCATTTCCATAATCTGTTTAATTGTACATTATTTAGAGCTCATTGATTGGTATACAAATTACATCTTGACAGAGGATTAAGTCTTGTTGAATTTATCTCTTTTTACCGAGATTTTCAAGGAAGTAATGTCATTTTAAAATACATCATTCGTAATTTATCTATTGCAGAACCTAAAAGTTAGTGTGTAATAAACAACCCGTAAAAAAAGTTTTTGACTATAAATCCCTTATATATGAGACATAACTTAAAGTATTGACTATGTTCAACATAATACACACTGCACAGCAGAGTAGCATAAACATTTACATGCTACAGAGAGATAATCTAAAAATTAATTAATTTAATTACAGTACATTCGATAGATCTGAAATTTTTTGAATGTATTGTTAGGTGACAAAAGTCTATGTGCAAAATTTCAGCTCGAAAGGACGCAATAATCTTCTGTATAGATGAAGCATCTGTAACAGATAAGATAAGATAATATCCAAAGGAAGTGGATCAATTTTTACTTTTGTTCTTTCTGAAGGACCACGACAGACAAGACGATGAATTTATTATTAGGGATTGAAAAATAGAAAGTGACTGCAGGTCATTATGAATCCTTACCACATATCTATAGGAATAAAATATAAAGTTGTTACTTCAATGTATTTCAAAATGATTTGCACATTTAAAAAAAAAATAAAACACATTATCTTGATCTTTAGTAACTACTTTTTTTTAAAAAAAATTTCAAAATTCATTGCAATCAAAGATAGAGGGCATGCTAAATTTATAACTTACGTTCAATGTAGACTAGGAAAAAGTATATTTTTTGGCAACATAAATTTACAGGGTCCCTGCTGGGCATGTCCAATTAAAAAAAAATTAACTTCTAAGTATTCTTTTAAAATCATTTTATGTTTTACATCAGTTTTCTGGATTTCTTTGTTTAAAAAAATATTTTAGATGGAAATTTTCACTAATTTATATTATACCGCCTTATAGTTACTATTATATCAATTATAAATAAAAATATTTGGCAATCCTCCGAATCCCAGTCCAAAATTATTTTACACAAATAAGAGGACATAAAGTACATCAAAGTTTATTATTTATTGATAGAACACATCACAAGTGTTATTTATTGTATGATAACCAATCATAAAATTATTAAATATTGTAATCGTTACACAGCATTTCCAAATAGCTGTAGAAAACAGAGTTAATTCTCTTTCTGCCAGTTCCGCTTCAGGTAACAACGGGAATGATGTTTATAGGAACTACTGGTCTAACTGCCATAATCATTTTTTTAAAATAATGAAAATATCCTGAATATACTGATCAGCAAAATAGTTTTAATAATGATGTAATTGTTTTGTTAATAAGATGTTTCTGTAAGTAACAAGCAAATCTATGTGATAAAACACACAGTATAATTTGGGATCAGGATTTGGAGGATTGGCAAATATTTATTTCATTCATATGTGAGAATAAAAGGATAGTGCCCATAAATTTAAGTTAAGCAAGGAGCACGGTGGTCAGGTGGCATGTGTGATCGGCTGGTGTACTGATGGTCACAGGTTTAAATATATATGAAGGCAAGGATTTGTTCCTGGTGCCAAGGGTGTCCATTAGTCCACCCAGCTTCAGGGTACATAACACTCCTTAGAGAAACAAAGGCGGCTGGGTAATGCGTGGAACCCTCATAGCCATGGCCGGAGAATGCCACATCACTTGCCAACAGACTGGTATGGGATGTGGACAAAATAATCTTCTGTAAAGAAGGAGTGTCTGTATAAATAAGACAAGACAAGCAAGGTCATGATAGTATGGCAAGTAGAATAATCATAATCAACTTGAATAATTCAGCTTGCTTTAGATTCATGTATGGAGTATGGACATAGTTCACATAGTACTAAGGGCTAAGTCTAAGGGATTTGGCTTTAGCTCTAAAACTTTTCAGTCAGTATACTGTTAAGCATTGTTCATATTTATAAATATAATATATAAACATAGGAATTTATTCCAGAAAAGTCTTTAAAATTAAAGTGAATTAACTGTAAATACTTTTACTAAAACTTATTGATATAGAATGCATAATGATATGGCATAGTTTAAATTAAAACTGACCATTAATAATTAGCCTACTCGGTATAATCCGAGTTAACTTTCCCACCTTACAAGGGTCACAGTGACAGACTAAGTAACTGTCGAGTATGGACTATGACTATGGATGGTACTATTGCCGTTGCAAGACAAAAACAGTCGTTATCGACAGTACTCACACTCACTCACAGTTCACAGCAAACAGCTTCAGTTTCTCAGTTGTTACTGAGTTACTGCAACAGTTTTAAGTAACTTATAATAAGTTTCAAAATATATAATTGATTAAAGTACCGCTAATTTTCGAAAAATTTAAGATCCTCCAGCCAAACAAAATAGATGAATTGACATTGCATTCATTTTTTTTCTCCACGATGATTCGCCGAATTCGGCTTGTTTAGAGAAAATGTGCTCTTTTACACTCACTGTTCTTACATTTGGTATTTACTATTGTTTAGGTTAGTTACCAGTCTTCTGCGCATGTTTAACCGGAACTGACTAAGAAAAGTCGAAATAGTAATGAATTGAACAAATTAATATACATGTCTTACTAAGTTGTTAACAGAGCTTTCAAAATCAAGATTTTTTAGTTAAAATGACCCATTTGAGAAAACATGATTTTTACAAATGAGTTAAGTTCTTAAAATTATATAAAGAATTTTTAAAAAATAATTAAATTACAAATGATTAACATTTCTTTTTTAAAGTAAATTCATAGATTACCCCCCTTATGCTGCAGTTTGCTTCGTCAACTCGGCACATGACACAAAGCTTCTATAATTCGACCTCCCCGCATCCCCACCCCCAACAATTTGGTCCTGTCAAAGTTTCCCAGAACCCAACTATCCAGTCACTGACCCGATAATAATATGGTATCTGACAACAGAGCCACAGACGTAGACGTAGGACACAAAGGCTTTCGCTACTTGCCTGAAACAAACTGTCTCCCCACTTCGTATGATCTATTTTATGAACGGAATTATCGTCAATGAATCTAATGGCGTCATAGTCTGGACATACAGGTTTCATGTCCTTGTGGTTGAGTCACACCAGGACACCAGCCCTGTATCCAGGGGTGCTACGGCGTCACGTGGCCCCTGGCTGCAATCAAACGGGGGCCCTATCCCGCCAGCGTCCTTTTAAATAAAATAATTGCTAGCAGCCAATATAAGACAGTAACTAAATATTAATCATGAAAAAAAAAACGAACACAAGGAAATAACTGTTTGAGTGTTCGTCGGTATGTTAAAATTGAGTGTCAAAAGAAATTTAAATAAAAAAAAAGAAAGAAAAAAAGGATACCACCAACCACTGGGAATCGATCCAGACATAGCTTGCGTTACAAGCCAATGCTCTTTCACGCGGCCAGCAGAACTTATCAATCTTATAAAGTTTTTAAAATATAAAACATATTTTGTATTATGTTCTCTTAGTGAGCCAATCAAATAAAATTTTTCGATTATAAAGTCTATCAGGTCTGAATAGTCATCAGTTTAATAGATAAGATTTATTAGTTTATTATATTTTCAAGGGTTCGTGAAAACATTTGTACACTTTAATAATCAAATATAAAATGTTTGGGGGCCCCTAAACTGTCGGGGGCCCCTTGCTATAGCCCGCTCAGCCCCCTTTTAATCCGCCATAGCCTGTAATGATTACTGTTTCTCAGGAGACCTTTTCTGTAGGAGCAGACTGTTGCAGCTCGGGCAGTTCAGTCAAGACGGGCTCATATTTTTTTAAAAGTAATTATCATTAAACCCTCCAAAAACACCAAAATAAGTCTTAGTCCAAACGCAATATTATGTCTTATAAAAAACAATTTTTAAGGTCATGAATTGTATAGTATATATATACGTTTCTTTAGACAAACTTTCTTTCCTCTGGGGGCCATTTAGTCAGGGGGTAAAATATCAATTTTTAATACATACAGTAAAAGTTCTTGACAAAGTAATCTAGATTTTAAAAAAATAAATAATAGTGTTGTTGTTGTTTTAATTTTAAAAAATCATCAGGAAAAAAAAATCTACCACTAAATTGCTAATAATCTTTACCGGAGACTGTTGGTAAATTTAAATTACATGGAAGTGTTCTTTGACCCGTAATTAATTTAGAAAAGCTTTATACAGTCCCATTCTGTATTATATATTAATTTAGAAGTCCACAATTCTAAAAAAGAACTAAACATATATGTTAATAAACATTAAAGCGACCCCTGACCTCTTTTTTTTCATAAAAGCTTAGACAACCAATTTAGTTTCACTGTTTATCTTTGTTGTTTATTTGATTCCTATGAAAACCAGTAGCTTGTTTGGACTTGCGGTACTTAAAATACGACATAAAATAAATCTTCACAGTAACTCAGTAACTTCCAAAAATCTTTTCATTGTGACAAATAATAGGGGCCCTTCAATTCACTGATACCTCACTTGTATTGAAGCTGTATTTGTATTCAAATCTTTATAATTTTTTTAAATAAAAGTGATAATCAGCGAAACAAATGACTTAAAATAAAAAAGATGTACACATTTTAAACGTTGGGGATTTTTATCTTAAGTATTTTGATAGGACCATCTTTAACCCTAACTACTTTATATACATATGGAATTCAAGAAACGGTGGCGTTGTCTCCTGCTGCTCTTTACCCCTTCCCCTTTCTCCTGGGATCTCCTCTCTTCACTCCTAGCTGTGGGGGTGATTTCAGCAACTTGAATGTCCTCACGCACTTTTGACCATCAGATAGTGCACCAGTGACGTAGCTAGGAATTTGTAAGGGTTTGGGAGTCCAGGGGGGGGCCTTAACCTCTTTAAGGGCCCCATATTAATTTGGAGGCCCGGGGAACTTTCGAAATTTCCCCCTTCCCCCCCCCCCCCATCGCAACGCGACTGGAGTGCGCTCCTTAGAAATGATCTCTCTTGTTTTATGGTCGATGAATGCCAGAAACATGTTTTTCTTGCAGAGTCCTTGTAGCGCAGACATGGGCCACCCCTTTCCCTCATACCAGTTGCCAGCTCACTGTAAAGCTCTTGGAATTCGCCCCGAGTCCATCCTGTAGACATGGGCCGACCACCGCTGGCACCTCTCACTAAGGATAGAGTGCACACTCAACATAAGGCTTCTCCTGAGTACCTCCACATTTGTGATTTTTTCCTGCCACTTGATGTGTAGGATCCTACGCAGCTTCGTAAGGGGAAGCTGTTAAGCTGCTTTATTTGCTTGGTGTAGGTCGACCAGAACTCACTGCCATTAAGGAGTCTGCTGAGCACACTGGCCTGGTACACAGTGATTTTCGTCCAAACTATTTACCCACCCTTAGATCTAACCTATTAGGAGAAATCGAGACCCTGGATTTTATTTTTTTTTTTTAAATTATTTTTGTTGTTGTTTCTTTTATTGTAAAGTTTCTTTGTGTTCTGATAATAAATGACGATATTTTTCTTTAACAATATAGCAAACAATTAAACTTAAATTCCTACATTATAAATGAATGAAATAATATGTCTAAATAACGTAGTTTCATCCTTAAATAAGGCAGTCAACTTGAGGCTCCAATAATCACTAGCCCTCGGAGCCTAAAACGACTTTTGTGATAAAATATGTTTATGGTAATTATGGAAAAGATTATGAAAGGACAACACTTAAACGTTAATTTTTAATTTTTTTAAAAAGTTTTAACCCCATCTGTATAAGCTCTCTTAATGTGTTTTCCCTTTAAAAAATGTTAGCTAATTTTTGTACGATTGATCTATGTCTTTTGGGTCATTGATTTAGTGTTTTTTTTAAACTTCAAATAATTCTAAGAATTTTTGTAACTTCTAGTTTCCCGGTACAACCATCTCGAAACTCTCAAACAGGAAGTAAACACATTATTTTATTTGTTTCCGTAAATTTTGAAATTATGGTCTTTAAAATTAAATTTTTAATTTTTTTTCCTTTAAAATCCAAACTAACAAAACTTTTTATTATTCCCAATAACTGTCTGCTTTTCTACAGGGGAAGCAATCGAATTTACATCAGAATACAAAACTTCATAATACTTCGTAAGTATTCACACGCATCCCACGAATGTTTTCTAAACACGCCTATTGTGTAATGGTACAGGTAAGATTAGGGCCCAGCACCAACCAGCAACATTACCAAAAGCCCATAGCCCAAACCAATAATTTAATTGGTAAACAGCTTGTTTTGAGAGACTAAGGCTCGAACACGTCACAAGCAAAGATGAAGTGAGAGTTTGAGTGCCATGCATTCATTCCTGGGAAAAATAAAGTGAAACAAAGGTGGGAAAATAAGTTTAGATTTAAAAAAAAAAAAAGAAATAAGGAAAAATAAGAAACGAAATAACGGGGGAAAAATAAGGAAAGATATTGAGAGAAATAAGTGAGAAACAATAAGAGATATAAGCTCAAAAGTAGAAGTATAATAACGTAATGAGTGTGGGAATAAAAGTGAGATGCTAAATAATGTGAGAGATAACGAGAGAAATAAGTAAGGAAATAACGTGAAAAATAATGAAAGAGATAAAGTAAAATAAACTGAGGAAATGAAGAGAGAAATTGTGTGAGAAATAAGGAGAAAATGGGAAGACAATCAAATAAAAGGATACGGTGAGGTATAAAAAATCGCTTAAGCGATTAGATAATGTTCATAAAATTTAAAATTTGTTGCTGATAGTTTTACATATCTGGGATCAAACATCTCAAGCACCCTCTCACTGGAAGATGAGATAAGCGGTAGGATAGGGAAGGCAGCAACTGTTATGGCTAGACTGTACAAAAGAGTCTGGTCCAATGCCAAACTCACATCAAGGACTAAGCTGCAGGTATACCAGGCCTGCGTACTGAGCACGCTACTCTATGGATGCGAGTCATGGACCACTTTTTCCAGGTATGAAAGAAAGCTCAATAGCTTCCACCTCGGATGCCTTGACATCAAACGGCAAGGGAAAGTCCCCAACACAGAGTTCCTGGCTCAAGCATGCATGAACAGCATTCCAGCCATATTAAGCCAAAGACCCCTACGCTGTCTTGGACACGTCAAGAGAATGCAAACTGGTCGCATACCCAAAGATGTGCTATACAGCGAGCTGGCAAAAGGTAAAAGGTCGGTTGGTCGGCCATGTCTCAGATACATGGACATATGCAGGAGAGACATGTAAGTAGCCAACATTGATATACAAAACTGAAAAAACCTGGCTGAGGATAGGACCACATGGCGGGCTATAGTGAAAGAATTATCACTAAGAGCAGAGGAGCAATCTGGGGAAGAAGCAGTTGGAAAAAGAGCAAGGAGAAAGGCCAGGCAACACTGCCCAACTACATTTGTGTGTGTAAAATGCAGAAGAGACTGCCACTCAAGGATTGGTCTCATCAGCCACACCAAGAGCTGCAAATATTAAAGATAAATATATCGTCTTTCGTAGACGGACAGATGCCATACATACAATTTACGCAGTTAGCTGAAAACAAAGTTTTATTTTTCACTTGCGTAGGCAGGTGTGGGTGGAGGTAGTGGATCGCTCCGGTTGGCACGTGTGGGTGGATGTGGTGGATCGCTCTGGTTGGCACGTGTGGGTGGATCGCTCCGGTTGGCACGTGTGGGTGGAGGTAGTGGATCGCTCTGGTTGGCACGTGTGGGTGGATGTGGTGGATCGCTCCGGTTGGCACGTGTGGGTGGATGTGGTGGATCGCTCCGTTTGGCACTTTTTTATATCTTGAAGTGAAGGTTGCATTTGAAAAAAACAACAACACTATT
>MUZC01004814.1:167948-192782 GCA_002072015.1 Radix auricularia | reverse complement strand
AGATTAAGATAAGCTAATTGGCTCGACGGTAACTCAAAGTTGTGCACCGTATTTCAAAGTTCAAGGTCATTTCTGTCATTTCCTGCCCCTCCTAATTATCAGCGTTGTGTTCTATTTCCCTTTCTGGAAGAGTTCAAAAAAACCAAAACCTGCTTGTGTTAAATGATTTTTGTTTGTGTTCCAAGCAACAACAACAAAAAAAGTGTTTTAAAATACATTATAGTTTGTCGGAACCGTGTTGTATTTCCGGTTGACAGTTATTTATCTTAAAGCGTCTTCGTTGTTGAGCGTACTTCACAGTTTATACTTCAAACGACAAGTTTTAATTTGATGAATTATTCTCGGGCCAAAATGTGAACACAGAAGAGCGGCAGTTCAACCGTCGTTGCTATATTTAGACATTGAAGAAACAATTTCACGCAATTTTACGACCCGGTTATTTCCTCGGCAATGAGTACCCGGATTTCTGTGTTTCCGGGTACCCGTCGACAGGCCTAAACCCAATGAGCGTCATCAATTGAGATCCCTTGCACTTTAAATTATGATGAATCCCCGTCGACGAGATAGATAGAAAACAAAAAAAAATCATATTAAGCCTGGTACCTATTGGAATTCAGGACGTGTTAGCGCATTTTCGTATTATGTATCAGTACTTATGTTAGATATCAGAATTATGTAGTTATCAGTAATTGTGTTTAGATTTTAGACATATTTTTGTGAATTTTCTTGTGTAATGAATATACCTGACATTTTTTTTATTTAAAAGTCATTTCTTTACATTTAAAAAAAAAAAAAAAATTCTCTTTAATCCAACTACAAGTCACCACAAATGATGACGTAAAACTCTCTAAACTTTTACACATATTCTAATGACGTCAACTAAAAAAAAAAAACTAATTATTTTGCACCCTTTCGCACCACTCTTCAATGCTTGAAGAATTGTGCATTCGACTTCCGGCAATGGCGGCCGTTCCCTGCGCTAGTGTTACCTCTCGATTCGAAATATTTTTTGGTAGTTTTAACGGGGTTTTTAAACGCATCGAGTAACTGAGTGTTGATGCACAAATGGCAGGTCAGGACATACAAAAAACATATATACATCATGGGTCTAGGACTTATGGATGCTGTGATCAAGGGTGATGACAGACGGACGGACGGACGGACGGACAAAACGGGTGCAATAGCGATTTCGACATCTCGAAAATGCGCTAATAATAAACTCATTAAAATGATTCTCTGTGACAATGTCTTCCCTCCCCCTCTAATGTACTTTTGCTCTCTGGATCATCCACCGATATGGATTTGATCAGTCTGACAGCGTGGCCCGTGACACCTGACGGCGTGGCCCGTGACACCTGACAGCGTGGCCCGTGACACCTGACAGCGTGGCCCGTGACACCTGACGGCGTAGCCCATGACACCTGACAGCGTGGCCCGTGGCACCTGACAGCGTGGCCCGTGACACCTGACAGCGTGGCCCGTGACACCTGACAGCGTGGCCCGTGACACCTGACAGCGTGGCCCGTGACACCTGACGGCGTGGCCCGTGACACCTGACAGCGTGGCCCGTGACACCAAAAGATTGAAAGGTCTTCAGGGGCCGGATGAGAGGGCTTCGCGGGCCGCATCTGGCCCGCGGGCCGTAGTTTGGAGACCCCTGCACTAGAGTACAAGAGTGTCCCTGACGTCTGTCGACAGTATGTACACAGTTAATGGTCCTCCCACAACAGTGCGTCACAAAAGATTGAACACTTTTTGTTTTGCTACCATCTCAGAGAGAACAAATTAAGTTACAAGAGAAAAAGAGACATGATTTGTTTGTCGATGTTACGTCAATGAGAAATGAAGGAATTGTGGGAAGTAAAATGTTTATTTGAAAATTTCCCCGAGGTCTCTCTGAGGGGCTTCTTGATTAACCAGAGAGGTCGTTTGGACGCTGGTCAGCAGATGATTGGTTCCAATATAAGTCATCAGAAACATCGCCACTGGTCATTACGTAGTGACCAAATTTATTTTTAACTCTGTACTTTCTTCTCGTCTGATCAATTTCGGTTATCTTCTCTTTGTTTAGGCGTCCACACTTTTCATTTTAAACTCTCTCTCTTAGTCCTCTCATGTTTTATAAAAATTAAAAAAAAGGTGGGGGGGGGGACATTGGCAACACATTATTCTAACACCAGCAGGTTACATGACACTTTATTCTAGCATCAATAGGGAACATGACACTTTATTCTAGCATCAATAGGGGACATGTCACTTTATTCTAGTATCAATAGGGGACATGACACTTTATTCTAGCATCAATAGGGAACATGACACCTTATTCTAGCATCAATAGGGAACATGACACTTTATTCTAGCATCAATAGGGAACATGACACTTTATTCTAGCATCAATAGGGAACATGACACTTTATTCTAGCATCAATAGGGGACATGACACTTTATTCTAGCATCAATAGGGAACATGACACTTTATTCTAGCATCAATAGGGGACATGACACTTTATTCTAGCATCACTAGGGGAAATGACACTTTAATCTAGCATCACTAGGGAACATGACACTTTATTCAAGCATCAATAAGGAACATGACACTTTATTCTAGCATCGATAGGGATAATGACACTTTATTCTAGCATCAATAAGGAACATGACACTTTATTCTAGCATCAATAGGGAACATGACACTTTATTCTAGCATCAATACGGGACATGACACTTTATTCTGACATCAATAGGGAACATGACACTTTATTCTAGCATCAATAGGGAACATGACACTTTATTCTAGCATCAATAGGGAACATGACACTTTATTCTAGCATCAATAGGGGACATGACACTTTATTCTAGCATCAATAGGGGACATGACACTTTATTCTAGCATCAATAGGGGACATGACACCTTATTCTAACATCAATAGGGGACATGACACTTTATTCTAGCATCAATAGGGAACATGACACCTCACATATGCTCCACTTAAGCTGCGCGGCTTCGCATATATCTGATAAAATTGATGGTGCCGAGAAAATTTATGATGTATTAAATATTTGCGGAGCAAAGGATATTCTACTTTTCCTTTATTATGTACTGCAAAATGTTAATTTACTGAATATTGAATTCCAGTCTGAGCATTTCATGTTACATCTTCTCTATTTAATGACATCGTCGGAATACAAAAATATCTTGAGTTTCTTGAATAAAGATGAGGTACTTAGAAACTTAAAATTATCAGAAATCAATCCAAACAATACATGCAGCTATAAAAATAGTAAGGCTGTTAACGTTGGAGGAAAATGGCAATGGCACTGTTAATTACTGAAACTTTTGATAACGAAAGCCAAAGTACCTGTTGAGGGGTCGGGTTACTCCAAAGCGACCGTTTCGTACCCCTTAATTTTCTAGCAACGCTTCTGAGCCGCGCCGGTTTATGGCCAGGAGCCTAGTATAAATTAGCAAAAGGTACCGCTAAGAACGCAGCGGATACAAGCTCTGAGGAAACCTTCCAGTGGGGGTTACACCCTAGGTAGGTCTTTGATGATCCCCCGCATTGCGGCGGTCCTAACCATGGAGAGTCGTAAGCTTTGCCGGGGTGGCGCCGAAGTGATAGCGAGTCGAAGTAGGGAAAATTCCACCCCTCCATCAGGAGGTCAACTTGGTGGGAGGCGTTTTCAACCTAGTGTCCTGGACGCCAAGGTGGCCGCTTCTAGAAGTGACCGCTCCGTGGGGGGGGGGGGTCTTTTCAGCTTTACGTCCCATAAGGGAGCCAGAGAGCTGAGGGGGTTTTCCGGGAAGCCCCATGAAGAGCGCAGGCTCGGGACTGCTGACTTCTTTCACATGTAGGATAACGAAACTAGTTGTAGGGGATTTAAAACTGATTGCTAAAAATTCTTAGTGGAGCTTTGTATTCAAATAAAAAAAGAGGTTTCCTATTGAGGAAGATGGAGTTATTGCTACACTAAATGTAATAGACCCTAAAATATCTGGTGATGGCAACACATCTCCTACGTCTATTGTTCCCCCCTAGCTGTCCATTTCCCAAATATTGTACCGGAAACCAGACTAAATGACCTTGATGATCAATGGAGGAGTTATCGTTTAATCAAATGCAGACAGTTAACTGATGTCAACAGGAAACATTCCAGAATACTGGTCCAGGTTACAAGACATAAAAATATGGACTTCAACATTCAGAATGTAATTTTTTAACAGATTTTATGACCAACTTAACCATCTTGCCACATTCATCAGCTTGTGTTGAAAGAATTTTCTCGCTAATGAGCTGTGTCATAACAAGTAACAAAAAATCTTTTAAAGGCAGAAACTGTAAAAGATAGATTACTTGTAAAAAAAAGTCTATTACCAGAAATAATATGAAATGCATTACGTGGGAGGCCGGAAAAGTTTTAATAAAAGATTTGGAAGAAGGAAGTGTAAGCATAAGATAATTGGAAAGAAATAAAAGGCAGAAAGCAAGGAATGAATCTTTTAATCTTTCGAGAGAAACTGACGAAGAGGACGAGTAAATTAAAATCTCTGATTAAAAGCTAATAAATATATTATCAAGGCATTCGCAAGCCCAAGATTTTTAGGGCGTAATACGCGAAAAACGAAGATGTCATGACTAAATAATATAACGTATTACAGTAAATAAAAAAAGAAATTATGTATTTCCTCATTTCAACTTGATATTTTTATAATCTCTCTTTTTTTTTTTTTTTTTGGAATCTTAGGGTTGTTTTTTTTTTGTTGTTTTTTTTGAAGATCTGACCTTGGTTTTTCTGTAAAATCTCATTGACAGCCCGGCCATCACATTTTATGCCTGGCAAGCTAGTATGGTGAGAGGTGGTGGTCAGGTAGATAACCGCTGTGTGAATGTCTCGAGACCAACAATGCGTCGGTGGTTTCCCCCCATCCCCTAGGCACCCTCACCCCCAGAAGTTCACTCCCGTTGTTTTGATTTCTTCGTGCTCTACTTCGTGTCCGTTCTTTTCCTACTTTCATTGGCTATCCATTATCAAGTTGTCGGCGTATCTACTTGCTAATATTGCAGGAGACAGGATTATCATTTACAAGAACTACATTTGGCTCCTTCGTTGACGTCCCGTGAAGACTATATGATTGTGATCCTCTCAGTAAAAGTCATCAAGTCTTTTTAACTTCAGAAATACCGACTGTAAAATCAGGTCTTTTTTAATTTTTTGTTGTTTTTCTTTGTGGGTATTTTGTGTGTGTGTGTTTTTTTGTTTTTGTTTTTTTTTTTTTTAAAACAACCTTAGTTTCATCGTTAATAATTTAAAAAAGAAAAGATTACCAAAAACAAACAAACAAACAAACAAAACAAATACAACAACAAAAAATGAACTTTAGCAATGCATTACAAACATGAACGCCCATTGCTTACGATCGAGGAGTAATTAAATCTTTTAGCTGAGTGGCTATAAAGATACATTTTCCTCAATCTTCTTTAATCTCATAAACACTAAATCTACTTTTAAATTATCCTCTAAAAGGTCAAATATTAAACTATCATCTAAAAGGTATCATCGAAATAAACTCAATTCATCAGCCGTGGGAGAAGAGCTTACAAAACATTCAAAATGACTCACTTTACGGATAAACCTGTGGACAAAAAGAAAAAAGTTTATGGATAAATCTCGTTTGGAAGACATGGATGGTTTGTGTGCAATTACACCTCTTTAATTTGGTTGCAATGACGTCTCTCTGTGTTGTTCCAATGACGCCTCTTTATAATTTGGTTGCAATGACGTCTCTCTGTGTTGTTCCAATGACGCCTCTTTAATTTGGTTGCAATGACGTCTCTCTGTGTTGTTCCAACGACGCCTCTTTAATTTGGTTGCAATGACGTCTCTCTGTGTTGTTCCAATGACGCCTCATTAAAGATGATCTTGGAAACATTAATAAAACAAGAGAAATCATCAACATCCACTTTTAAAGAGTCTTTAAATCTCTGAAATAAACGTGCAGATTTGAGTGTGGAACTGGAGTATACGTTATTGATACAGGGAGAGGGGAGGGCATTTTCTTTCATTGAACTCTTTAGCAGCATCTTAAATGATGTGTTCTGAAACGTACCAGAGTATCCCAGCATTCTGTAAGTCGTGTATCTAGTCACAGTATGCCAGCATTCTTTAAGTCATGTATTCAGTCACAGTAGCCCAACCGTCTTTAAGTCATGTACCCAGTCACAGTATCCCATCAGTCTTTAACTCATGTATCCAGTCTCAGTATCCCATCAGTCTTTAAGTCATGTATCCAGTCTCAGTATCCCATCAGTCTTTAAGTCATGTATCCAGTCACAGTATCCCATCAGTCCTTAAGTCATGTATCCAGGCACAGTATCCCATCAGTCTTTAAGTCATGTATCCAGTCATAGTATCCAATCAGTCTTTAAGTCATGTATCCAGTCACAGTATCCCATCAGTCTTTAAGTCATGTATCCAGTCACAGTATCCCATCAGTCCTTAAGTCATGTATCCAGTCACAGTATCCCATCAGTCTGTCCTTAAGTCATGTATCCAGTCACAGTATCCCATCAGTCTTTAAGTCATGTATCCAGTCACAGTATCCCAGCAGTCCTTAAGTCATGTATCCAGTCACAGTATCCCATCAGTCCTTAAGTCATGTATCCAGTCTCAGTATACTACTAGCTGTCAGTTATCAATGTGCTGAGAGCCATCATAACAGCCGTTATTCTTAAAGCCGTTGCATTCTGACAAGTATCCCATTAGTGCTGTTGCCTTTTTCCCCCTGTAAAGGAATAAAATTACACCCGTATCGAATACTTTGCTGACCTTTGCTCATAAATAAACATAATATCACTCGACAAGATCCATTTATCCTTTTTTCGACAACTTATATCCACATTTCTGCCTCGATGAATATAAGATAAAACCGTCACAACTACTGGTAGTCGCACACTGGTATTCGACTTGACTCGATTATTGGTAGTCGCACACTGGTATTCGAGTTGACTCGATCACTGGTAGTCGCACACTGGTATTCGAGTTGACCCGATCACTGGTAGTCGCACACAGGTATTCGAGTTGACCCGATCACTGGTAGTCGCTGACAGGTATTCGACTTGACCCGATCACTGGTAGTCGCTGACAGGTATTCGACTTGACTCGATCACTGGTAGTCGTACACTGGTATTCGACTTGACTCGATCACTGGTAGTCGCACACTGGTATTCGAGTTGACCCGATCACTGGTAGTCGCACACAGGTATTCGAGTTGACCCGATCACTGGTAGTCGCACACTGGTATTCGACTTGACTCGATCACTGGTAGTCGCACACTGGTATTCGACTTGACTCGATCACTGGTAGTCGCTGACTGGTATTCGAGTTGACTCGATCACTGGTAGTCGAATAACTTGACCTTTTTACAACTTGTTTTTTTTTCTTGATAACATCTAGAAATAAACATGCTACTGCTTATGGATTACGAGCTTGTCCTTGTAGTCGCCCAGCGATGATGATGGATCTCTCACTGGGATTTGGCATGTTGTTGTATAGTTTACGTGTTAGGGTAATGGATGCGAGGAGCTGAGCCAAAGAAATATGGAAATCTAATGGAATCTCAGACATAGACAAAAAAAAACAAACTGTGAGCAAACAGAAATGTCAGAGAAGTTGAAAAGACCGGAATGGTCTAAATTTGACTCAGGTAAGCACTTGTGGTCATTTAATGGCGGTGGTGTATAAGTAGAAGATTTGCGGTATGGACATTGGCCAAACTTCCAGCGTGCTTAGACACAGGGGGGGGATGCTACTCAGGTATGTGCTGTCCACTGCCCACTCGTGTCGACGTGTGATGTTCTTGACCGTTCCATAGACGCAAACTCTATCAATGCATATTACACTGCAGAACTCGACTCTCCATACAATGACCAATGACTCTGTCCATACCTGCAGAAAAGTACGCTGCTCTTTGTCTTTCTTTCTTGTAACTATCATGTCAAAAAAGGTTTCTAAAATTGTTTAGCCATAGCGCAATAAAATCCGAAAGTCTGTTGTTTTTTTTCGGATCCGACGACAATCTGTTGCTCGGATGCGTTTTCACATGCACGCCTCGTCGGCTATTTTCAAGAGTTACCCCACTTGATTAATGTCAGTGTAGACAGTGGTCGGCTATTTTCAAGAGTTACCCCACTTGATTAATGTCAGTGTAGACAGTGGTCGGCTATTTTCAAAAGTTACCCCACTTGATTAATGTCAGTGTAGACAGTGGTCGGCTATTTTCAAGAGTTACCCCACTTGATTAATGTCAGTGTAGACAGTGGTCGGCTATTTTCAAGAGTTACCCCACTTGATTAATGTCAGTGTAGACAGTCGTCGGCTATTTTCAAGAGTTACCCCACTTGATTAATGTCAGTGTAGACAGTGGTCGGCTTTTTCAAGAGTTACCCCACTTGAACAATGTCGGTGTAGACACAATGACACGTATTTCTACCACTTTTCAATAGAAATCACTGCGAACAGGCTTTCGACTTTGCGCATTTTTCTTCCCGTGATTGAGTTTAGAGGCGGCAACTCGAGCAGCCAGGCAAGAGTTATTTTCCTTTAATGACATTTAACGCAGGGTCGTTATGTTTCGGTCCTTTAGGGTCATGGGAGTTGATCTCCTTTTACCACTTCTGATGCTGGGCTGTCTGCTGTAGACAGGAAAAGACGTAAAACAGGGTAAAAGGGTTAGCCTGACAGGACGTAACAAAACAGCGAACGTTTCGGCAAAGAGCCTTCCTTTCAAAGGAAATACACTACACAAATGAAACGAATATTAAAAAAAATGAATACTTAGCTGCGGTGAAAACCAAAGAGTCAATGAAAAGTCTCTTTTGTTGACTCTTTGGTATTCACCGCAGCTATGTGTTTTTTACGTTTTATTATTTATTTTTTATATTCGTTTTTATTATTTTTTTGTACTAGCTAATTACCCGCGCTTTGCGGCGGTAACTTAAGATTCCAGTGAGCGTTTAGAACCGGTAAACACTCATTTAAAACCCATTTGATTTCAACCAGGATAATGATGGATATAATAAATATTTTAACTAAACCGTCTTGGAACTGACGTCAGAAGTTCATTGCCCCATTGGAAATTTTGTTATTTTTTAAAATCACATTTGGTCAATAATTTATCCATTTACTCGTATGATGCTTTTTAAATTACCTTTTATAAAATTAATGTTTAAAAAAACTTCAATTGAGGGATAAGTTTGCCTGCTACAATCACAAAATTTCATGCGTCTACCTGCACTGGAAGTTGAAGAATTTGTGATGATTAACTTTTTATTTAATAAAAAAAATGCATTTGGTTCCCCGGCTCCCAGTGAGTGGCAATTTAATTATTTTTTTCGCTTGTTACCAGCGCGGGAGTGTACACAACATTTCCCCTAAAGTTTCATGCTTCTAACTACATGGGAAATTGGAAAATTAGTGATGAGTCAAGTTTTATATCAGAAAAAATATAAATTTGGGCCCCCGGCTCCCAGTGAGTGATACTTTAGATATTCTTTGCCTGTTACCATTGCGGGAGTGTACTAAACAACTTCCCAAATGTTGATGTTTCTACCTACAAGGGAAAATGGAAAAATAGCGATTTACAGTAAAACGAATAAAAACGTTTTTGGGCCCCCAGCCCCCATGAAAGTAAAGTCTATTTTTTTTTAAAATTCCAATTATCGTTGCAGAGGCTATTTAACAACTTACCAAAGTTTCATGCTTCTACCTACACGGAAAGTTAGAGGATTAGATTACAGGACGGGTAAATTTTTAATATAAGAAAAAAACTACATTTGGCCCCAAGTAAGTGAGAATTTAAATATGGTTTTCACCTGTTACCATCGCGGAAGTGTACTAAACAACTACCCAAATTTTTATGATTTTACCTACACAGGAAATATGAAAATTGGTGATTTTCAGTTTTCATAAATCTCACATAAGGAAAAAAAACGTATTTGGGCCAACGGCCCACATGAAGTGATAATTTAAATATTATATTCATTTGTTACCATCGTGGAAGTGTACTCAACAACTTCCCAAAGTTTCCTCCCATCTGCCTACGTTGCAAATAGGATAATTAGTGATTTTCATATTTTATATACTCCATGTAAGGGGATAAACGTTTTTAGTTCCCCGGCCCCCATGAGTGTGATATATAAAATTATTTTCCGCTAATATTGTCACAATAGGGTACTCAACAACTTTGCAAAATTTCACGCTTCTACCTACACGGGAAATAGGAGAATTGGTGATGAGTCATTTTTTATATAAGAAAAAATACAATTGGGCCCCCGCCCCCCAATGAGTGATACTATACATATTTTTTTTTACATATTGTCAACTTCCCAAAGTTTCATGTTTCTACCTACACGGGAAAGTAGATATTTAGCAATTTTCAGTATTTAAAAAAAATATTTTTTGGGCCCCAGGCCCCATGAGTGTAATTTCTAAAAACATTTTAACGCCAATAATCGTTTCGAGAGGCTACTCAACAATTTACCAAAGTGTCATGCTTCTACCGGCACGGAAAGTTCGAGAATTATTGACGAGTCAATTTTTAATATAAAAAAAACAACATTTGGGCCTCGGACCCCAGTAAGTGATAATTTAAATATTGTTTTCACCTATTACTAGTATTACCATCGTAAAAGTGTACTTAACAACTACCCAAAATTTCATGCTTTCACCTACACGCGAAATAGGTGAATTAGTGATTTTCATTTTTTTATAAAGCTCATATAAGGAAAATAATGGGCCCCCCTTACCTTAGTCACCTGGGGTTGAAACATAGGCAATGACCTTTTCGGGGTCAAATTGGGGTCCCATGCAAAATTTCAGCACCCTGGGTCCAACGGTGTAGAATTGTATTGGTAACAAACAAACAAACAAACTTTCATATTTATATATTAGATTGTGTGTCCGTTGAAAAAAGGCTCTTTGCCGAAAGGTTCGCTATTTTGTTACGTCCTGTCAGGCTAAACCTTACCTTGTCTACGTCTTTTCCATTTACTTTTTTTATAAGCCTGATTGCAGTCTCACCCCTCATTTTGTTTACTGCTGTAGACTGTAGCTCATTTGTAGAATGAAATATGAAATTGGCAATTGATATGTGGATCAAATTGAGTCTATAATTTTTTTTCATTAAAAAAAAATTAATTTAAAAAAAAAAAGAAAAAAAGAAAAAAAAAGGCATTTGTGTGCGAACTAGATGCAGCCATCAATAGAGCCACACCTGGCTCGCGAGCCATAGTTCCCGACCAATGTTCCCTCTAAAGATCGTTGCTCCGTGTTGAAAGTAAGAAAACAAGTATGCAAAATTCCACAGCACCTACTTTTGTGCAATATTTTACAAAACTTGCTAAACGGTAATTCTATATTGCAGGGCAGCTTAAAGGGAACATTGTTGCCGGCCCCCTGATCTAATAATTAAGTGTATAAATAAACGAAGTTAACAACAACGAGAAACTAAAGCTAAGGACTTATCGCTTAGCTCATATACAACCCAACAACAACGAGAAACTAAAGGTAAGGAATTCTCGCTTAGCTCATATACAACCCAACAACAACGAGAAACTAAAGGTAAGGAATTATCGCTTAGGTCATATACAACCCAACAACAACGAGAAACTAAAGGTAAGGAATTCTCGCTTAGCTCATATACAACCCAACAACAACGAGAAACTAAAGGTAAGGAATTATCGCTTAGGTCATATACAACCCATCAACAACGAGAAACTAAAGGTAAGGAATTATCGCTTAGGTCTCGTTCAACCAAAGAACAACAAGAAACATCAGCTCGGACAAAGAGAAACAGACACAGAGACAGACAAATAGAAACAGACACGTAAAGGCAAACCAAATATAAACAGACATAGAGACAGACAAATAGAAACAGACGCGTAGAGGCAAACCAAATATAAACAGACATAGAGACAGACAAATAGAAACAGATACATAGAGACAGACAAATAGAAACAGACACATAGAGACAGACAAATAGAAACAGACAACTTTTCGCTGTTATAGCTGCTTTAGAAACACAAATTAAATTGACGAAATGGGTTCATCAATAATGTAGAAATGGCAAACGTGTGTAATGGGAAAAACTGTTTGTCGCACACCTCATAGTGACGCCACTTTGATTAACGCAAATGACCGGCTGACCGTTCAACCAAATCCACGACATGGACGAAAGGCGGTGATCCTTGTAGGCCCCTATGTTGTGGCGCCCAGCGTGTTGTTCGTGTTGTGTTGTGGCGCTCAGAGTGCTGTGTTTGTTTGTTTTTTTTAACACTCACTTTTTATGCAACTATCCGGAAACATCACGGGTAATAACCGAGTTTTGGGATAATTGTACCCTCAGCTATTTGTCTGTCAGAAATGCGCGCCATGCTTGGAAGGGTCTGCCGTTATTTAAATGAGATGAGACGAGTATGCAGGCAATCTGAGGGCGTGTTACAGGTTCGGCTGTTGTTTGTTTAGATTTGATGGTTGTTTAGATATGTTCGTTGAGACTTCTGACTGAAGAGAATGGCAACAAGCATTAGTGGTTTATTGCCTTTGACTACACAATGCCACAAATAAAAAATCATGTTAAGCCTGGTCCCTTTTTGGACTCAGGACGTGTTAGCGCATTTTCGTATTATGTATCAGTACTTATGTTAGATATCAGCATTATGTAGTTATCAGTAATTGTGTTTAGATTTTAAACATATTTTTATGAATTTTTAGGAATTCTTGTGTGTTGGTGGTGGTAGGAACTCTTGCGTGTTGGCGGTGGTAGGAACTCTTGTGTGTTGGTGGTGGTAGGAATTCTTGTGTGTTGGAGGTGGTAGGAACTCTTGTGTGTTGGTGGTGGTAGGAACTCTTGTGTGTTGGAGGTGGTAGGAACTCTTGTGATATACATCATGGGTCTAGGACTTTCATACTTCCAGGAGCTCTACTGCCACTACAAGAGGTCGGATCGAGTAACTGAGCGTTGATGCACAAATGGCAGGTCAGGACATACAAAAAACATATATACATCATGGGTCTAGGACTTATGGATGCTGAGATCTAGGGTGATGACAAACGGACGGACGGACAGACGGACAAAACGGATACAATAGCGCATTTCGACTTCTCGAAAATGCGCTAAAAAAAATAACAGCCGCTTGTTAAAAAGTGACACAACATTAAATCCGTACACAACATTTACAACAACAACAAAAAAAAACACCACCATTTACCTTCACGCCATTTACAAAAAGACCATTCACCATCACATCATTTGTAAGTTATCCCTTCCAATTTCATAAATTTCCCAACACGACATTGCTCATCACACTATTTACAAAACACAATTTCCCAAAAGACCATTTACATACATCATTACCCATCACACCATTTCCCATCACACCCTTGCCCATCACACCATTTCCCATCACACCATTTCCCATCACACCCTTGCCCATCACACCATTTCCCATCACACCCTACACTATCACACCATTACACATCACACCATTTCCCAACACACCATTTTCCCATCACACCATTTCCCATCACACCCTTGCCCATCAAACCATTTCCCATCACACCCTACACCATCACACCCTACACCATCACACCCTTGCCCATCACACCCTTGCCCATCACACCCTTGCCCATCACACCCTACACCATCACACCCTACACCATCACACCCTTGCCCATCACACCCTACACCATCACACCCTACACCATAACACCCTTGCCTATCACACCCTGCCCTTCACACCCTACACCATCACACCCTTGCCCATCACACCCTTGCCCATCACACCCTACACCATCACACCCTTCACCATCACACCATTTTCCCATCACACCCTACACCATCACACCATTTTCCCATCACACCCTACACCATCACACCCTACACCATCACACCATTTTCCCATCACACCTTACACCATCACACCCTACACCATCACACCATTTTCCCATCACACCCTACACCATCACACCCTACACCATCACACCATTTTCCCATCACACCCTACACCATTACACCATTTTCCCATCACACCCTACACCATCACACCATTTTCCCATCACACCCTACACCATCACACCCTACACCTCCACACCATTTTCCCATCACACCCTACACCATCACACCATTTTCCCATCACACCCTACACCATTACACCATTTTCCCATCACACCCTACACCATCACACCATTTTCCCATCACACCCTACACCATCACACCCTACACCATCACACCCTACACCATCACACCCTACACCATCACACCCTACACCATCACACCATTTCCTATCTATCAATTTATCTCCGTCAGTTTCTTTTTAAACCCGTTAAATGTCTCTCAGTAATCATATAAACTATCACCTCATAGTTTTTTAAGGGTTTACACAATCACCAATCACCAAGCACCAATCACCAAGCACCAATCACCAAGCACCAATCACACACGGACAGTGAAGCCGTCAGTAAAGTTTCTGTTAACTACACTGAGACGACGTTGAGCCGTTGGGAGCAATCATTACCATTATTGTAATATCGAATACCACAGGAAATTTTAGAGCAGCGGCCTTGATGACCTTCAGGAAATAACACAGCAATACCAGCCTCTCAACAAATATTTTTTTAATATTTTTTTTTGTGTTTCACCTTTCTTTCTTTCCTGTTAGCCTCTCCCTCTTTTCTTTCCTGTTTACCTCCGCCTTCTTTCTTTCCTGTTTGGCTCCCCCTCCTATCTTTCCTGTTTGGCTCCCCTCCTATCTTTCCTGTTTGGCTCCCCTCCTATCTTTCCTGTTTGGCTCCCCTCCTATCTTTCATGTTCGTCTCCCCCTCCTATCTTTCCTGTTTGTCTTTCAACTGCTGCACCAGATCTCTGAGAAGGACAAGCGCCATTTTATTTCAAGTTCGATAACTCCCTCTTAAGGGATTATGTCCTAAAAGATGGTTCCGAGACAGGTCGGAAATGACGTGTGTGCCAAAACTCCTGGCTTCTCCTCCATAATTGGTTTGAGCCAATGGGACTTGCCAGCTAATAGCTCTTCCCTTTAATTAAAAAATTATTATTTTTTTCAATTAAAAAATTTAGATGACTCTCAAAAATTTTCACTTATTTTTTAAGCAAACAACTCGGGGTTTTAGAGTATTTTCTGGAAATTTCTCTTCCATCGATTTATACCAGAGATAAAGAAATTGATTGATAGTGCTACATTTACAGTGATACATTTACTAATTACATCATTATTTGTCCAAAAAAAAACAACGAATCGCCATTAAGAGACCAGATAAAATGATAAGGGTTAAATCGGTGAACACAATCTTGCAACGTCTAAAAGAGGATCCGATATTCATAGAATCGCTCAACGTTGTTGTTGTTGAGCCTTCTCGTCCATGAGGGACATCCACAACCATATTCGGCGTCTGCGGTTCCTCCAAGGGCATGGGTCACCTGCAAGAGACCTCCAGGCATCTCTATCCTGGGCCAGTTTCTCCAGGATTTTCCATTCATGGCCAATTCTCTTGATGTCTGCCTCCATTTCTCGGCGCCAGGTTTTTCTTGGGCGGCCTCTTTTCTGCTTACCCTGTGGGTTCCATTCCATGGCCTGCCTTGTTGTATTAGAAGCAGGTTTTCTAAGTGTTTCTGTTAAATTCTCTCAGTTAATTCTCTCATGCAAGCCAGTATTCTGAAGAGCAACTGAAATGACTTAAATTTCTTCAAGACATAAATGTAATCAGTATTTGCCGTTCTCTTCAAAGCATGAATGTTGCTAGCTTTTAAACCCATTTTGTAAGCGCTATGTTTATTATCCTGTAATGACTTTTGGAACCAACTATCGCATTCAGATACTAACTGCTAAAATTCAATCGCCAGAATTTTGATATTCTGTACACCTGAACAAGGATTCTCCTTTAAGGAAAAACTCCAGATATTTCAACAGGCTTATTTAAGTACTCTAAATTAGCATAGTCAAAAACATTTAACCTTACATTTGCATACTCTATAGACTATTCTAGACATACGATTTTAGATGTCGTAGACATGCGATTTGAGTCCAGAAAGTTATCAGTTAGGATCCTGTTAAATTTGTCCATCATCGGATATGAACAGAAAATTCTTTTAACTAAAACATCCACTTGCTACATTGCTATCGATTGATTTCATGTTATTTAACGTCGCTAATTTCAAGCCGGCGCCATGTCAACCCACGTGAAGTCTTTGTTTGATTCGACCGCCTGCGTATCTATAGCCATGTTTTCGTCACACCGAGGCATGCGCTCCTGGTATAATTACGGATGGCAGAGGCGTCACTAGGTTTGGTGTCACCCGGGGTGGTGGCTCATGGTGTCACCCGGGGTGGTAGCTTTTGGTGTCACCCCCTCACGATTGAACCCATAGAACTCCTCCGAGTTTTCCAGTGCCAAATAACGGGAATATATAGAATTTTACAGTCTGGTGTCACCCCGCTGATGGTGTCAACCGGGGCGGCCCGCCCCCAACGCACCCCCCTAGCGACGCCACTGGCGGACGGCCAGCCAAGACTTTCCTGCCACGACAACTGCAGCATGGCCAGGGACTTGTCGTACAATAACACCCCGCCCCTCACTCCCTCAGTCACGGAAACTTAGTCAGTCAGTCAGTCAGTCAGTCAGTCAGTCAGTCAGTCAACACTTCGAGGCCAATCGCCTCAGGCCAAAACAAATAAAAAATAACTCCAGTCTCCCCACACCCCACCTCCATCCCCGGCCCCTCCCCAGTCTCCTGGTTTACTCTACAAACATCGCCGTGTCTCCGGAAATCGTCCGCTGAACGACAGGCCGAGAAATTGATGTTGTCGAAACGATAATAGCCATAAATCATGCACGGATCTGCCGACAATCTATTGACGAGAGCCGATCGTCATAATGCGACTACGCCACTGACTACGCAACTGACTACGCCACTGACTACGCCACTAACTTCGCCTCTGACTACGCCACTGACTACGCCACTGTCCAGACTTCCCAGAAATCATGTTAGTACCCCCTCCTCGCCCCACTCCCTCCCACCACCCCATTCTGTTGTGTGTTTTTTTTTCCTCAATAAAAAAATCTAGAATAAATAAAGGTGGCAAGATTTTATCGCAAATTGGTGTCGAGTGCCTATGTTATAAAACCGGGGGGAGGGGGGGGGGGAAATTTGAGAATCTTGTAAGCAATGAAATGTCATCAATCCGTGATCACGCGATGAGTTTTATGATTTTTCCCGTGTGAACCGCCATCTTGCAATTTTTTTTTATTTTTTTTTATATTTTTATTTTTTTTATTTTTATTATAATGCCGTAGGAAATTACTGTTGTATTAATTTATGAGAAGTCGTTTCGATTTGGATTTTTGCACTTGAAAGATAACCAATGAACGTGTTGGGAATGTGAGGATGTTGAGATGTGATTGGATGGTTATCCCTGTAACGTCGTGTCGAATCTTGACATTTATTGGAGGGTGAGGTATCAATGGCGTATCGATTGGTCACGTCTGAAGACTGTATCGGCATCATCGGGTATCGAATCGTCCAATAAAATCAGTTGATAGTGGCAGGTAAAAATATTTGGTTAACTCCGGGATGCCGGGTTGGCCAAACAAAAAGGCTGTCGATAAGAGCAACAAGGATCGTGTAAGCTTAGGGGAAGAGGAAGTTGTTGGTTTTTTTTTTTTAAAAAAATAGTCAACTACTTTATATTTACCGATTGCGTTTATGGTTGTAGTTATGATTGTAGTTATGATTGTAGTTATGATGGCGTTTATGGTTATAGTTATGATTGTAGTTATGATTGCGTTTATGGTTATAGTTATGATTGCGTTTATGGTTATAGTTATGATTGTGGTTATGATTGCGTTTATGGTTATAGTTATGATTGTGGTTATGATTGCGTTTATGGTTATAGTTATGATTGTGGTTATGATTGTAGCTATGATTGCGTTGATTTTTATAGTTATTATTGTAGTTCTGATTGTAGTTATGATTGCGTTTCCAGTTATAGTTGTAGTTATGATTGCGTTGATTGTTATAGTTATGATTGTAGTTCTGATTGTAGTTATGATTGCGATCCAGTTATAGTTATAGTTGTAGTTATGATTGCGTTGATTGTTATAGTTATGATTGTAGTTCTGATTGTAGTTATGATTGCGTTTCCATTTATAGTTATATNTATATATATATATATATATATATTAGGGCTGTTATCGATTAATTTAAACTTTTGCAAAATTACCGAATAATTAATCGATAATTTTGATTAAGCTAAAAATAAGATGTTTGACGTCATTAAAATGAAAATTTTAAGGGAAGTTACAAAAACAGGCAATTTAAATTAAAAAAAAAATTAAATATAAGAGCGTATTTTTAGGTTTAAACTTAGTAAAACATTTATTCTTAAATGGAGAAGTTTGTACGTAAAAAAGCAAACTATTACTAATTGCTAATAATTAATCATTTATTAATAAATCGGAAAAATTATTTAAAACAACCTCTTCAATTTAATCGCTACTTTATCGATTAAAATAATTTTAATCGATAAAGAAAATTACGGATTAATCAAGAAATTAATCGATAATTTCCGCAGCCCTAATATATATATATATATATATATATGTGTGTGTGTGTGTGTGTGAGTGTGTGTGTGTGTATATATAAAACCTTTCGTAAGCTAAATTTTTTGGATGCCTGTACTAGACATTGTTCAAATGCACAACCGAATCGTCCTGAAGTCAACACAAGAAGATCAAATGTTCGGCATTGTCCGATCTCAAATATCTTCTTGCGATCTACCATTAAAAAAAAATGTTTTCAAAATATTTATAAAATATCCACACACAAAAATGTCCCGTATCTGATGTCAGCATTACCTGCTGTATCTGATGTCAAGCCTCACCTTTTGAATCCCAGCTGATGAAATGAGGACGACACAGATTTCAGGCACAGATCGGGGCACATACTGGGACGCAGAATTGAGAGCCCTCGTTTCGTCAACAATCCCTATCGATGTTTGGCCAAAAGCGGTAATCGATGCCCGTATTGTAATCGTCCGTGCCTTCGCATTGTTCGGCCGTTAGAAGCAAGCAAACCAAACAGTTGAGGCTCCCAAACAATAAAATGCAAGCAACTCTGAGGCTTCCGGTTTACTTGCTGTTTCAGGAAGAAAAAAACAAACTTTTAGAAGATGTTTGTATTTGACAATTGGTCACAGGTCCACAGCCACCAGTGAGCAAGTGATCCAATTCCGAGTTGATTTGCTTCCACTTCTGTAGCACTTCTGCACTCGACAGGTTTCATAATGCAATTCCTACTAAACAAGATAATATAAACGAACAAGGAGCAGATTAACTGAAGAATGTATGATTAAAGAAGATTGAAATATCGTTCGAAACTGTTTGTTTTTTTAAGCTAACAACCGAGAGGCGTTTTGGTTTCAGATTGGGAATACACGGGTGATAATCTTCATCATCATCATCATCATCATCTGTGGCGCTACAGCCTATGTAGGGCCCTGGTCTGCTCCACCACATCCTTCCAGCTACAGCCCATGTAGGGCCCTGGCCTGCTCCACCACATCCTTCCAGCTACAGCCCATGTAGGGCCCTGGCCTGCTCCACCACATCCTTCCAGCTACAGCCCATGTAGGGCCCTGGCCTGCTCCACCACATCCTTCCAGCTACAGCCCATGTAGGGCCCTGGCCTGCTCCACCACATCCTTCCAGCTACAGCCCATGTAGGGCCCTGGCCTGCTCCACCACATCCTTCCAGCTACAGCCCATGTAGGGCCCTGGCCTGCTCCACCACATCCTTTCAGCTACAGCCCATGTAGCGCCCTGACCTGCTCAACCACATCCTTCCAGCTACAGCCCATGGAGGGCCCTGGCCTGCTCCACCACATCCTTCCAGCTACAGCCCATGTAGGGCCCTGGCCTGCTCCACCACATCCTTCCATTCAGATCGATTGATGGCTTTCTTTCTCCATGCTCGAACCCCCAGCTGGTGTAGGTCCATTTCCACATCATGGGTGATAATCTAATCTCAGAATTCTTTCATTCGTAATAGTTGTATTATGTGTATGGAGGCTTTAAGCCTAAATTGGCTGGCGTATTTCTTTCTATTCAAAGTGACGCGCTTGCTATTTCTCATACTACACCGTTTCATGTAACAACATGTCATGTAAAGCTTTCAGGTTACAGTTATCAATATCCTCCAAAATGGATGGAGCTTAGAGCAGATTAGATCTCCCTACCAAAATAGTAGGTCGCTAACTTCATGACACCTCACCGACACAACTCCCAACACACCTCACCTCACATCCCAACACAGTGATAGCACAGCTTGAGAAACACGTTTTAAGTAAATTCAATCATACATATAACGTCACACATTTAACGTACGTCACACAACACTAGCAGTATTACAAGCATACAAGGTCTCCATCAGGTTGTTGAGGCACACGAGTTGAATTAAAATGTTTTTAATCCAAATTTTTGAAGGACATTTATTTGTTGGAGTTTTTTTTTTTTTTTTAAATGCTACGGCTTTAATGGTTTTTTTTTTTCTGGCTTCCCATGGATTCGAACTCGTGACCACCATCGGAACGCCAGTCGAGCGCGCTTGCCACTCGACCACCGCGGCCCCACGGCTTTTATAAAAACGTTAGCAATTTTTGTGTGGGTTTTAAACTTTTGGAGTAGGCATTGCGATGGAGGTACCGCGTCCCTTTTGGGTTGTATAACTCGTGCAGAGCCTTTTGGAATGTTACGATAATTGGGATTTCTAAGAATTGAGACTTTAACTTCTGGACTTGACCGTCTCAGGTTTGACGCATGACGTCACTCGGGGACAGTTCGGGGCTTAGAAAAGTGGTGGTGTTCAGGTGCAGTGGCGTCACTATGGGGATGCGGTGGGGGGCGGGCCACCCCGGGTGACACCATCAGGGGGGCGACACCAACATGTCAAATTATGTATGTTCCCGTTATGTGGCACTGGTAATCTCGGAGCAGTTCTATGGGTTAAGTCGTGAGGGGGTGACACCATGAGCTACCGCCCCGGGTGACGCCATGAGCTACCGCCCCGGGTGACGCCATGAGCTACCGCCCCGGTTGACACCATGAGCTACCGCCCCGGGTGACACCATGAGCCACCGCCCCGGGTGACACCTTGAGCTACCGCCCCGGGTGACACCATGAGCTACCGCCCCGGGGGACACCATGAGCTACCGCCCCGGGTGACACCATGAGCCACCGCCCCGGGTGACACCATGAGCTACCGCCCCGGGTGACGCCATGAGCTACCGCCCCGGTCGACACCAACCCTACTGACGCCTGTGTTCATGTGTAGGACAAGTAATAAGACAATGGAAATAAACTGTAGGAATATCACATGATCGTAAACAGAGCAACTATTGGTCGACTGTGAATGTAAATTCCTTCTCCAGATAGGGGTGGGACAAAACAAGGGTGAAAGTGGGTCTAAGGATAGTGATGGGATGAAACAAGGATAAAAGTGGGTCTTATGATAGTGGTGGCACAAAACAAGGATGAAAGGGGGTCTAAGGATAGTTGTGGCACAAAACAAGGATAAAAGGGGGTCTAAGGATAGTGCTAGGACAAAACAAGGATGAAAGGGGTTCCTAGGTTAGTGCTAGGACAAAACAAGGATGAAAGTGGTTCCTAGGATAGTGCTAGGACAAAAGATGGATGTCTCCTAAGGATGTTTTGTTAAAATGAACGTAACTTTGTCTTGATGTGTCAGGGGCAGATAATAAACATGTGCTCGTCTGTCTATGCCTGTCGGATTGGAACATGTCTCCGTGAGGCGTCTGGTAATCGTCTCCCTTGTTGTTAGGCTGCTCTCCCCTTAGCGAACTATTTGTTAGCTCAGTTATGTTAGCAATGGGCGGTGTATTGCACTAGATATATGATCAAGATCAGAGGTTGAAGGTTGGGGGTAAAGATTGATTACGGAAAGCAAATAGCGTTAGGCTTGAGATTAGGATTGGGGTTAGGATTAGGGTTGGTTGTTAGGTTTAAGATTAGGATTGGGGTTTGGATTAGGGTTGGTTGTTAGGCTTAAGATTAGGATTGGGATTTGGATTAGGGTTGGTTGTTAGGTTTAAGATTAGGATTGGGGTTTTGATTAGGGTTTGTTGTTAGGTTTAAGATTAGGATTGGGGTTGGGATTAGGGTTGGTTGTTAGGTTTAAGATTAGGATTGGGGCTGGGATTAGGGTGGGTTGTTAGGTTTAAGATTAGGATTGGGGTTTGGATTAAGGCTAAGGGTGAGGGTAAAGATTAGTGTTTGGGCTAGGATTAGGGTGGGGGATTAGGGTTGGGGATTAGGGTTAGGTTCAGGGTTGGGTATCAAAGTTAACAGTAAAGCAACGAAGTGTATTATAATATTTTTTTCAATATTACATTTTGTGATCTCTAAGTTATTTGTTGGTTTGTAAATTAGTTTTCGTTCTAAACGATTGTTTAAAAAGTTTAAAAGAAAATGGTTTTCAACGCGCTCAGATGTAACGCGTTTAGTTTCAAATTAGGTTCGTTAAAGTTGGATAACTAAATCATTCAAAAAGGCCAGGTCATTTTTTTTTTCAGTTAATTGTGCTGCCAATCACTGTCTTTGATTTTCCAGGAATTCGGGCAGTGAATCAAAGAGAGCGTAAACATCGATTTAAATATTCACTATTTTTTAAATAACCAACGTACTTCCGATGCTGTGTGAATAAGTACAAGATTATAGTCTTCTTCATTTTCCAAACAGTTTTTTTTTAGCAAATAATCGCTCGTTGAAGGCATTCCTTTTGATTTTTATTAACTTTTCTAATGACACAATCTAGTGATCCGTGCAAATTTTCACTAAGATTTTATGCCAGTGGTTCTTAACGTGGGTTCGATCGAACCCTAGGGGTTCGGTGAGTCAGTCGCCGGGGTTCGGCGGAGGGAGGTCAAGACAGCACCCGACTCAAGGCATCTATATTACTACTAATAATGAAGGGTTCGGTGAATGTGCATATGAAACTGGTGGGGTTCGGTACTTCCAAAAAGGTTAAGAACCACTGTTTTATGCGAATAAATGATGTCGATGAATGGCACAGTGTACGGAAAATACATTTGGTTGCAGCTTGTTTTAAGTATGCCAGAAAATCAAGGATATTTCTTTAACTTCAGTTTTTAAAATTTAAATTCAGCTTATAGCGTTTCAACTTTTGTCTCCGTTTCCAAACATTTAGCCGTTTCCAAACATTTAGCCGTTTCCAAACATTTAGCCGTTTCCAAACATTTAGCCGTTTCCAAACATTTAGCCGTGCTTCAAATATTGAACAAATGTGTATTGTTTCTTCGGCTCACTCAGTGCTAGATTTACCTATTTGCTAAACAAGCTTTAGCTTGGGGCCCCCGCCTACTTGGGGCCCCCGCCTACTTGGGGCCCCCGGCTACTTGGCGCCCTCGCCTACTTGGGGCCCCCGCCTACTTGGGGCCCCCGCCTACTTGGGGCCCCCGCCTACTTGGGGCCCCCGCCAGCCTGGGGCCCTCGCCTGCTTGGGGCCCCCGCCTGCTTGGGACCCCCGCCTGCTTGGGGCCCCCGCCTACTTGGGGCCCCCGCCTACTTGGGGCCCCCGTTTACTTGGGGCCCCCGCCTACTTGGGGCCCCCGCCTACTTAGGGCCCCCGCCTACTTAGGACCCCCGTCTACTTAGGGCCCCCGCCTACTTGGGGCCCCCGGAGTTTTGTTTTCATATTCTCCACTGACAGACACTGACATAGAATACATGAACTTCAAAAGCCCCCCCCCCCCTATCTCAATATAACATCGGGCCCCCAGCCTTGGAATCACTCATTCTCTTATCTGTTGTAACAAACCACTGTTCATAATTATTAACGTTTTCAATGGCATGCTTAAGTCAGTAAAGCCCTTTTGAGAAAAAATATATATATATTTGATGACGGGATACAATTTAGATAGCCATAACTTCCCGACACAACGAGAAAAAAACACAACCTTGGAACACTTAAAAAATTCAAGTTAAAAACATGTAATTTTCCGACTTATCTATAAGAATTCCGAATTTCTTACGCATCTAGCTTGACCTTTCAGCAAACCAAGTATTTTGATTGGTTATAGATGTAATAAAAATATTTAAAAACAAGTTTTAAAGATACCACGTTTTGTGAACTAAAAAGAAGAAAATAAACTAAAAACGTGGGGCGCATTCGGCTGAAATTTGGTCTATTAATGCTTTTACATTAAACTTTTCAGTTTCAAATTCCTCCACAGTCTATATATGATACTTCATTTAATTTCAGCCGAATGCGCCCCACGTTTTTAGTTTATTTTCTTCTTTTTAGTTCACAAAACGTGGTATCTTTAAAACTTGTTTTTAAATATTTTTATTTTATACTTTTTAGTTTTCATTTAAGTAGAATTGAGTACTATAATTAATGAAATATTAAATTGTCATGTGAATCAAGTATGCATGCAAAATTTCATCAAAATTGGATGATCAGAAGTGGTTCAAATAAGGAATTCAATTTTTGCCCCGGAAATCCAGACAAGACGGCAAACTAATATAAACGTGGTAAAAATTACAGCAGTTCCATTTCCTTTTCTAGGTAAAACAATATTGTATTCCATGACTGATGGCACCTTAGATGGTATTTAAATTGTAGAAAAGGCATTCACACACTATTTTATTTTTAATCATTTATTTTCATGTCCATAATAATAAAAAAATTGATAAGTTTTATTATATTAATTAAACCTTGCTCGGACCCCCCCC
>MUZC01004814.1:149839-163082 GCA_002072015.1 Radix auricularia | reverse complement strand
TGGGAGGAGATTTGTAGGGACCTGAGGGTGACAGAGCTGTGAGTGACAGAGCTGTGAGTGACAGAGCTATGAGTGACAGGGAGGAGATTTGTAGGGACCTGAGGGTGACAGAGCTGTGAGTGACAGAGCTGTGAGTGACAGAGCTGTGAGTGACAGAGCTGTGAGTGACTGGGAGGAGATTTGTAGGGACTTGAGGGTGACAGAGCTGTGAGTGACAGAGCTGTGAGTGACAGAGCTGTGAGTGACAGAGCTGTGAGTGACAGGACTGTGAGTGATTGGGAGGAGATTTGTAGGGACTTGAGGGTGACAGAGCTGTGATTGATTGGGAGGAGATTTGTAGGGACTTGAGGGTGACAGAGCTGTGAGAGATTGGGAGGAGATTTGTAGGGACCTGAGGGTGACAGAGCTGTGAGTGACAGAGCTGTGAGTGACAGGACTGTGAGTGACAGAACTGTGAGTGACAGGACTGTGAGTGACAGAACTGTGAGTGACAGAACTGTGAGTGACAGAGCTGTGAGTGACAGGACTGTGAGTGACAGGACTGTGAGTGACAGAACTGTGAGTGACAGAGCTGTGAGTGACAGGACTGTGAGTGACAGAGATGTTAGTGACCGAATTGTGAGTGACAGGACTGTGAGTGACAGAACTTTGAGTGACAGAACTGTGAGTGACAGAACTTTGAGGGACAGAACTATGATTGACAGGACTGTGAGTGACACTTGTGAGTGACAGAACTGTGAGTGATTGGGAGGAGATTTGTGGGGACTTGAGGGTGACAGAGCTGTGAGTGACAGGACTCTGAGTGACAGAACTGTGAGTGACAGAACTGTGAGTGACTTGGAGGAGATTTGTAGGGACTTGAGGGGGACAGAACTGTGAGTGACAGAACTGTGAGTGACAGAACTGTGAGTGACAGAACTGTGAGTGACAGAGCTGTGAGTGACTGGGGGGAGATTTGTAGGGACTTGAGGTTGACAGAACTGCGAGTGACAGAACTAAGAGTTACAACTGTGAGTGACGGAACTGTGAGCGACAGATAAGTGTCATTTTTTAAACGTGTCAATTCCATGGGTTAGGGCTTTCTTAGGTGGTGTAAATGTCGGCACTGAATTTATTCTCTTTGTCCGACTGTGTAGACAATCGTATGACACTATTGGGCCCAGTTCAAAATGCATGTAAATGATGGCTAGAATCTGGGGGTGGGGGGGAGTGGGGCGTAGAACCCCATGGGAGGTGAATTATACAAGCATCAAGCCCTTGAGAGATCTGATGGGTGAATTTTTGTGGATCCAATGTGGAATGGATCCAAAACTAAGCGAATAAATGGATACTTGCATCCAGGTTTAGCCTAAGAAGATTGATTATAATTGAATCTAGAATCTTGGCGGAAACATGGATAAGTTGATCCAGGGTTTAGTGGATACATGGATCAGTAGATCTAGAGTAAAAATGCATACATTTGTGAGTGATGGATCCTTTGGAGATGTTTTATCCAGGGTGTATATCTGTAAGAGTGTGTGCGTTTAGGTGAATGCATGTGTTTAGTGTGTGTTTAGGTGAATGCATGAGTTTAGTGTGTGTTTAAGTGAATGTATGTGTTTGTGTGTGTTTACGTGAATGTATGTGCTTAGTGTGTGTTTAGGTGAATGCATGTGTGTAGTGTGTGTTTAGGTGAATGCATGTGTTTAGTGTGTGTTTAAGTGAATGTATGTGTTTGTGTGTGTTTAAGTGAATGTATGTGCTTAGTGTGTGTTTAGGTGAATGCATGTGTTTAGTGTGTGTTTAAGTGAACGCATGTGTTTATTGTGTGTTAAGTAAATGTATGTGTTTAGTGTGTGTTTAGGTGAATGCATGTGTTTTGTGTGTGTTTAAGTGAACGCATGTGTTTATTGTGTGTTAAGTAAATGTATGTGTTTAGTGTGTGTTTAAGTCAATGCATGTGTTTAGTGTGTGTTTAAGTCAATGCATGTGTTTTGTGTGTGTTTAAGTGAATGCATGTGTTTAGTGTGCGTTGAAAGCGTGTTTGATAGTATTTCCGTTATGAGGTTTTGTATGTGTATCTATTATAGGTATTGTTTGTCTTTCCACCATAAGCTATATTTTTTACCATTACGGGGTATTGTATGTGTTTACATATTGGGGTATTGTATGTGTTTACATAACGAGGTATTGTATGTGTTTACATACTGAGGTATTGTATGTTTTTAAATAACGAGGTATTGTATGTGTTTACATACTGAGGTATTGTATGTGTTTACATTATGAGGTATTGTATGTGTTTACATAATGAGGTATTGTATGTGTTTACATAATGAGGTATTGTATGTGTTTACATAATGAGGTATTGTATTTGTTTACATACTGAGGCATTTCATGTGTTTAAATAACGAGGTATTGTATGTGTTTACATACTGAGGTATTGCATGTGTTTACATAATGGGGTATTTTATGTGTTTATATAATGAGGTATTGTATGTTGACATAAAGAGTTATTGTATGTGTTTACATACTGAGGTATTGTATGTTTTTTTTATACTGAGGTGTTGTATGTGTTTATATACTGAGGTATTGTATGTGTTTATATACTAAGGTATTGCATGTGTTTAAATAACGAGGTTTTGTATGTGTTTACATACTGAGGTATTGTATGTGTTTACATAATGAAGTATTGTATGTGTTTATATAATGAGGTATTGAATGTGTTAATATAATGAGATATTGTATGTGTTTATATAATGAGGTATTGTATGTTGATATAAAGAGGTATTGTATGTGTTTACATAACGAGGTATTGTATGTGTTTATAAAATGAGGTATTGTATGGTGACATAATGAGGTATAACGAGGTATTGTATGTGTTTACATAATGAGGTATAATGAGGTATTGTATGTGTTTACATAACGAGGTATTGTATGTGTTTATATAATGAGGTATTGTATGTTTACATAATGAGGTATTGTATGTGTTTGTATGTGTTTATATAATGAGGTATTGTATGTTTACATAATGAGGTATTGTATGTGTTTATATAATGAGGTATTGTATGTTTACATAACGAGGTATTGTATGTGCCTTTGACAGCGTAGTTTAACCGTACCATTGTATTAGCCACAAAATATGTTGTGACGTATGTTAACATGTCAACAGAAGAGGCCCCTCACATACCTTCATCATGGGGCGACCCGCACATCGCTCATATTTTAGATGTGATAAAACATCAATCGGTCAATGATATCTTTTAGTGTATCCTATTTATAATTTGATACACTGATTAGTCAATCGAGGTACTTCTTTAAAATGTATGTCCAATTTCAAACACGTTTGTGTAGTAAATGTCATTTTACTGTGTGTGCACCGCACCATGAATTTATTGTCACTTTTTTTACATGATGCCCGAATGAAGGGCTTACTGAAATAGTGTTGGGCCGAATGAAGGGCTTATTGAAATATAGTGTTGGGCCGAATGAAGTTCTTATTGAAATATAGTGTTGGGCCGTAAAAGCCTCGTGGAATGCTAGCCTCACTAGTTGTGTGCGGCTCATACAGTGATTTAACTAGAGCCACTCTACAATGACGCCATAACAAATGTTGGGGTACCGAGTACTTTGACGTAAAAGATTTAATACACGCGTTCACATGTTTTTTTTAAAAAAAATTGTATCTCAAACTTTACTTTGTTGAGGAAAAGCGTTCACGTAAAAGTTTTCATAACTGTTATCAGGTATTAAAAGTGATGTAAAAGTGATGTGTGGTGCTCAGGGGCCGTCCATAAAGTACGTCACGCTCCAGACGGGGGGAGGGGGTGTAAGAAAGTGTGACAATTTGTGACAGCGGGGAGGGGGTGTCAGGCCATGTGTGACGTCAAGTTGTTTTATGTTAAGATTTAATTATTTTGTTAATAAAAATATTTTTATTGCACGAAAGTGTGACGTGCTTTAGGGGGGGGGGGGGTTCCGAGATTTGTGACAGGGGGGAAGGGACGAGTTAAAAATGGTCCAAAAATGCGTGACGTACTTTATGGACGGCCCCTTAGGTATTGTATATAAAAGTGCGAAGAAGTACTTGTGTATTATATAAATACTTGGCTATTATGAGTCAGTACGTAATAAGCCAGGCTGAACTCAAAGGCATTCTCGGTTGTTGAAGGAATGCATTGGTTTCCTGAAATCTTTCTAATATTAGTTGATAGAAGGAGGTCTGTAAGAGGTAAGATTATACAATTCGGCGTTGTTATCAATGATAACACTGGTTATTTTCTAAAGAAAATTTCCAAACACATGGAAAATTAACTTAATGACAGTTGTTGTATAGTATGTACAAGATGTCTTTGTCCATTATATCAATAATAATAATGATTATGATAATGATGATGATGATATATATATATATATATATACACACATAAATGATGTATTTTGACTTTGTTCATAACCGATATGATGAATTTGAACTTTTAAAATGTCAATTAAACTTCAAGCGGTTTATGGTTTTCGGTATTTGGCAATAAAATGAAATTTTAAATGCAATGTGTGTAAATATTCTTTACAAGACACAACACATGTGTATTACAAGACATAACGCACGTGTATTACAAGACATGACACATGTGTATTACAACACATAACACATGTGTATTACAACACATAACACATGTGTATTACAACACATAACACATGTGTATTACAACACATAACACATGTGTATTAAAAGATATAACACATGTGTATTACAACACATAACCCATGTGTATTACAACACATAACACATGTGTATTACAACACATAACACATGTGTATTACAACACATAACACATGTGTATTACAAGACATAACACATGTGTATTACAACACATAACACATGTGTATTACAACACATAACACGTGTGTATTACAACACATAACACATGTGTATTACAACACGTAACACGTGTGTATTACAACACATAACACATGTGTATTACAACACATAACACATGTGTATTACAACACATAACACATGTGTATTACAACACGTAACACGTGTGTATTACAACACATAACACACGTGTATTACAACACGTAACACACGTGTATTACAACACATAACACATGTACATTCACGGCCGGAGTACCACTCCATCTTTCAGTGCAAATGCAAAGAGTAAAAAATTCGAGGGGGCGCAAAATTCATTTTATAAAAATGCGGAGGGGCGATCGGTAAAATGAATTTTTTAAAAGTCCCAAAATGAGGCCATAATTCTTTTGTTAAATAGTATAGTCTAAACTCTACAATTTTATTATTTAAACAATAAACAAATCAAAACAATTATGTCGATAATAAAAAAAAAATTTGATTTTCATTCCGCCGCAGTGAATTTCACGACGCCAGTTTATATTGCTGTTTCTATATTGCAAACGGTGTAACTTGGATATTTTGCGCCCTGGGAAAATTTATTAAAATTGGCGCCCCCAACCATTTCCGCTTCATCAATATTTACTATGATATAACGTTGCAAGCCTCATTTTTTACGCCCCTGTTCCTTGGAGCCCGGGGGACATATTTACCTCAATGCGGCGCATTGTTACGACTGCGACCGGCGCACAGTGCTGATACTAGCGGGCGCAGGCTCAAATCTAACGAGTATATAAGGCATCTTAGCGATGGAGAGAAAATAACCAGAAATGGGGTATCGTTTTTTTTTTGTTTTTTTTTTTTGCCTCTACTGCAAAAATTGTGCAACTGCTACATCTTTGTTAGCCAACGATGGTTGTAGAGATTGGTGGCATATAGTACAAATCCTTAAAAATATCATGAAACTACAATTACATTTTTTAAGCCAAAAGTCCCGTTGTGAAATGAGTCTTGGTTTTATACCTCGCAGGCAATATATGCTGCTTCTCAAAGATTTTGGAATGCAGAACCCCATCATTGGAAGCTTCTTTTTTTTTTCAACGATAGGCAAACATATGCGATAGCTGCTTAGCATTTAGGGAAAACAGAGAAATTGTATATGAACATGACCAGGGGCGTAACCAGTGTTTGTGTCACCAAGTGTGGTAGCTCATGGTGTCACCCAGTGCTGTAGCTAATGGTGTCGTCCAGTGCTGTAGCTCATGGTGTCACCCAGTGCGGTAGCTCATGGTGTCACCCAGTGCTGTAGCTAATGGTGTCGTCCAGTGCGGTAGCTCATGGTGTCACCCAGTGCGGTAGCTCATGGTGTCACCCAGTGCGGTAGCTCATGGTGTCACCCAGTGCGGTAGCTCGTGGTGTCACCCAGTGCGGTAGCTCATGGTGTCACCCAGTGCTGTAGCTAATGGTGTCGTCCAGTGCTGTAGCTCATGGTGTCACCCAGTACTGTAGCTCATGATGTCACCCAGTGCGGTAGCTCATGGTGTCACCCAGTGCGGTAGCTCATGGTGTCACCCAGTGCAATAGCTCATGGTGTCACCCAGTGCTGTAGTTCATGGTGCCACCCAGTGCGGTAGCTCATAGTGCCACCCCCTTTACGACTTTCCCCATAGATCTCCTCCTAGCTACCAGTGCCAAATAATAGGAACATACAGAATTTTACGTTTTGGTCTTACCCCTTGTAATTGTATCACCAGGTGCAGTGACACCTCTGAACATAATTATGGATTTTTAAAAAAAATGAGTACAACTTTTAGTGAAATTTGATCATGTCATAGAGCAACACATACATGTAAGAAGTGCTTGATTAAAATACATTTTAAAAATCATTATATATAAAACAAACGTTAAAAAAACACAAGCTTTTTCACTATAAATCCTTTACACACGAGACATAACTATAAGGATGTTCATTATAACACGCAGGGCAAAACAATCCGAAAATACAAAATTCTAGTTATGTCTCGTAAAACATGTTTAATATAATGCGCACCGATCGTGAATATATTTTAAAATGTAATGTCAATGTAATGCGCACCTTATTGCGCGACATGAAAGGTTGTTGAACATATTACGCACCACGACACATAACTCCAACATTAACGTAATACATAAAGTTAAATAAAATAATTTTAAAAATTCAATAATTCAATTGCAGTACATTCGATCGATCTGAAATTTTGATACGTCATTTTTGTTATCAGCACGAGTCTTCCTTCAAAATTTCAGCTCGCTAGCTTACGAGGAGGTGGGTTAGAAATCGATCCAAAGTTTTTTCGGCAAGCATGCATGGCTCAGACACCACAAGTTGATATAAAAGATTTAAAAATCACAAACTTTAATAAGACCATTCAAAATGACGTCATTAAACTAATTGCAAATAATATCAAAAGTCACAAATTAGATGAAGTGAAACAAACTATCAAAATATTACTCAATTATTTATATTGCAAATCTGACTTATATAAAACAGAATTTATGACCTTCGTTAACAGGTGTGTGTGGATTGAACAAGAAGACATCATCGTTCGTGAACACTTTTGGGAATTTCTTTCAATTGAAAGTTTGCCTTTTGGAATACATGAGAGGAGAATGTTCTCATGATGGCGAGAACATGAAAGGAGTGAGAGAAGAATGTTCTCATGATGGCGAGAACATGAAGGGAGTGAGAGGAGAATGTTCTCATGATGGCGAGAACATGAAGGGAGTGAGAGGAGAATGTTCTCATGATGGCGAGAACGTGAAAGGAGTGAGAGGAGAATGTTCTCATGATGGCGAGAACATGAAGGGAGTGAGATGAGAATGTTCTCATGATGGCGAGAACATGAAAGGAGTGAGAGGAGAATGTTGTCATGATGGCGAGAACATGAAAGGAGTAAAAGCGGATACAAAATGGGAATTAATTCAAGGACATCCAGTTTGTCGGGGATAAAAGTCATTTATATAGAAATCAGGTCAACCCCACAACAGATACACAGGAAATATAGAAATTTGAATTCTTCTACCACATTGTTGACACCAACAACCAAATCTTCAGAACAAATATTTTCTTGGATGCAACATCCTAACAATTGGTTTTGGATTTTATATCAGAAATAAAAACTTTAAAAAATGTGTTTTGGGAAATTTGCACAAATTTGGAAAGTTTAAGTTAAAGCCTTTTCACAGAGTGTAGAAACAACGGTTGATATACAATTTACAATGAAATATAAGGGGTGTATCCTAAATTTTTTTTAAAAAAAATTTTTAAAAAATAAATTTAAAAAAAACAGCTAAAAATCCAAACTTAAGCATTACTCTATGATATTGAGAAACTTCCCATCCGTAGTAATTTTTTCCAAACTAAAAGTAATCAAGAACTATTTTGAAAACAACATCTCAAACAAGATTGTGAAACCTCGAGGTATATTAGCGGTTGATTGGGAACTCAGCAACAGATGAACTACTTCTAAATTAATTATAGAACTCTCCGAAGTAAAAGTTCCATTAACAAATATCTGAGTAGTAAAATCTAATTAAAAGTATTTGTGTTAATTACTGTGTTAATATTATATTAATTATCGTGTTAAGTACTTTGTTAATTACTGCGTTGATTGCCGTGTTAAAAAGTTTAAGTTAACGTGTTTTCCTTTGGATGTTCGTTAAAAAAAGATATAAAGCTGCGCAAGATACAATTTTTTAAGAGTACTTCATTGTAATAACATAGGGGCGCAATTTTTCACTTTTGCAAGGAGTGGTTCAAACGCGAAGTCCGGCCCTGTGTACATTACAAGACACATCACATGTATATTACAAGCCACATCACATGTACATTACAAGACACATCACATGTACACTACAAGCCACATCACATGTACATTACAAGACACATCACATGTACATTACAAGACACATCACATGTACATTACAAGACACATCACATGTTTATTACAAGCCACATCACATGTACATTACAAGCCACATCACATGTACATTACAAGCCACATCACATGTACATTACAAGCCACATCACATATACATTACAAGCCACATCACATGTACATTACAAGACACATCACATGTACATTACAAGACACATCACATGTACATTACAAGACACATCACATGTACATTACAAGCCACATCACATGTACATTACAAGACACATGACCTGTACATTACAAGCCACATCACATGTACATTACAAGACACATCACATGTACATTACAAGACACATCACATGTACATTACAAGACACATCACATGTACACTACAAGCAACATCACATGTACATTACAAGACACATCACATGTACATTACAAGACACATCACATGTACATTACAAGACACATCACATGTACATTACAAGCTACATCACATGTACATTACAAGCCACATCACATGTACATTACAAGCCATATCACATGTACATTACAAGCCACATCACATGTACATTACAAGCCACATCACATGTACATTACAAGACACATCACATGTACATTACAAGACACATCACATGTACATTACAAGACACATCACATGTACATTACAAGCGACATCACATGTACATTACAAGACACATCACATGTACATTACAAGCCACATCACATGTACATTACAAGACACATCACATGTATATTACAAGACACATCACATAAACATTACAAGACACATCACATGTACATTACAAGACACATCACATGTACATTACAAGCCACATCACATGTACATTACAAGACACATCACATGTACATTACAAGCAAAACCACATGTACTTTAAAAGACGTAACACATGTATATTATAAGACATAACACGTGTGTATTAAAAGACATAACACACGTGTATTACAAGACATAACACATGTATATTATAAGACATAACATATGTGTATTATAAGACACAACACATGTGTATTATAAGACACAACACATGTGTATAATAAAACGCAATACATGTGTATTATAAGACATAACACATGTGTATAACAAGACATAACACATGTCTATTATAAGACACAACACATGTGTATAATAAGACACAATACATGTATATTATAAGACATAACACATGTATATTATAAGACACAACACATGTGTATAATAAGACACAATACATGTTTATTATAAGACATAACACATGTGTATACTAAGACACAACACATGTGTATTATAAGACACAACACATGTGTATTATAAGACACAACACATGTGTATTATAAAACATATCACATGTGTGTTATAATACACAAACACATACACATTTTGAGCCAATACATATGTGCGTTAAAAGACATAAAACTAACAGAAGGAGAAAGAATTATGATGTGATATTCGGTGGTCGGACACTTCGACCCCGGACGGTTCGACCCTGCCAGTTCGACGCCAGGACGTTTCGACGCCAGGTCGTTTCGACCCCGGTCGGTTCGACCCCGGACGGTTCGACCCCGGACGATTCGACCCCGGTCGATTCGACCCCGGACAGTTCGACCCCAGGACGTTGCGACCCTAGGGTGTTTCGACCCCGGACGATTCGACCCCTTCATTTTTAAGGAGTGAAATGTTTTGGTTTTTAAAAATCCATTTTAATCCTTTTTTTAATTAAAAAATAATTAGTTTAAGTTTAATATTATCTCTTTAAAAATAAAAACAGTATGAAATAGTTATTTTTAACGTTTATTTAATGATAGTATGATTGAACAAATAATTTAGCTTTATATTAATATCTCTTAAAAATTAAAAATAGAATGAGATGTTATTTTTAATTAGTAATATAAAATAGTACAATATATAAAATAAAATAGTCTAATTTATACTAATAGCTCTTAAAAATTAAAAATAGAATGAGATATTTTTGAAAATTAAAAATAGTACAATATATAAAAGTCTAATATATATTCTGTTTCTTGTGTACGTTAACACCTATAGACTTGCCTGGCAGAAAAACTGATTTTAATAAGACGTACAAAGTTATCTACGTAAATAAATTTCAATATTTAATATGCCGCATAGCAGACAAAAGCATTCAAGCTGCTGGGCCCTTATGACCTGACTGAACGTTACGTAATGATATTTACCGTCTATTTGAATGTTCAGTTTACCATCGTTTTACTGGAAGCATGCCGTTGTTAAATGAGGTGCATGGGTGGTGGGTAGTTTGTATTATAAAGCGGTCATGATGGCCAAAAAAATGCGGCGTTTGAAAGGGTACCAGGGCAGCTTTTACAACAATATTGACAGCACCCTAGGCGAAAGGTCTGGATTTCGAACTGTCCGGTGGTTATATAATGAACGACTAGTTACGAAGACGAGACTAAGCGACGACCACAGAACTTGATGTGCTGGCGAGGGTTATTGAGAAGGTAAATAAAGGGAGTATGGGCAGAGATACTGTAGGTGATTGCCCACATTGCCTTTTTTTATTGTCCAATTACATCGGATCGGGGTTGTGGTGGAATCGGACTTTTTACCTTAGACCGATAGCGTATTGATCACAATCATGATTTCGCTTTGAATGTTGACTGGTAATCAGTGTATATATTTTTTTTCCAAAATGTCGTAAATTTAACGTTCAGAATAACTTTTTCAGACTGTGTTTTATTTTTAAAGAGATAATATTATTAAACTAATTATTTTTAAACCAAAAAATATTTTTAAAATGCAAAAATAAAATAAAAACAAAGATTTTTTTTNTTAGACTTTTATATATTGTACTATTTTAAATTAATTATTAAAAAGATCTCATTCTATTTTTAATTTTTAAGAGCTATTAATATAAATTAGACTATTTTATTTTATACATTGTACTATTTTTATTTATTAAAAATAACATCTCATTCTATTTTTAATTTTTAAGACATATTAATATAAAACTATATAATTTGTTCAATCATACTATCATTTTAAAAAACCGTTAAAAATAACTATTTCCTACTGTTTTTATTTTTAAAGAGATAATATTAAACTTAAACTATTTCATTTTAATTTAAAAAGAATTAAAAATGAATTTTTAAAAACCAAAACATTTCACGCCTTAAAGAGAAAGGGGTCGAATCGTCCGGGGTCGAAACACCCTAGGGTCGAAACGTCCTGGGGTCGAACTGTCCGGGGTCGAATCGACCGGGGTCGAATCGTCCGGGGTCGAACCGTCCGGGGTCGAACCGACCGGGGTCGAAACGACCTGGCGTCGAAACGTCCTGGCGTCGAACTGGCAGGGTCGAACCGTCCGGGGTCGAATCGTCCGGGGTCGAAGTGTCCGTAATTCGTGATATTCATCACACTTCGTCATACAAACATTGTGTTTCATCATACGAGCATCATGCTTCATTATACAACATCATGCCTCATCATACGAACATCATGCTTCATCATACGAACATCATGCTTCATCATACGAACAATATGCTTCATCATACGAACATCATGCCTCATCATACGACATCATGCTTCATCATACGAACATCATGCTTCAACATACGAACATTATGTGTCATCATACGAACATCATAAATCAAATACAAACATTGTACATTACCATAAAATTATAATACCCCATCATTCAATCATCATACTTCAAAATACAAAAATCCTCATGGCTGCATAATATTAAAAAAAATTGTATGATTTGTTATTTCATTGCAAGCATTGTAAGTAATGTATTCCATGACCTCAATCAGCTGCTATATTGCATGTCTATATCACTTGTGTATCTTACATATGTATCGTACATGTAACATGACTTGTTTCGGTCAGATGAGAATTTGGTATTTATGAAATTAAACAATTTTCATGACAAATAACCTGTGTTACTTTAGTAGATTTCTTTAATTTTATCCTTGAGTTCTACGTAGCATGGTCTCTGTCAATGGTGCGAGAATCACTGCTGTTATGAGTTGATGCAGTTAGATTTTTCGGCGATAAACAAATAAAATGAAATAATAAAATGAAATAATAAAATGAAATAATAAAATGAAATAACAAAATGAAATAATAAAATGAAATAACAAAATGAATTATGAAATGAAATTATGAAATGAAATAAATTACTTTTCGCTACCACGCAAAAACAGGTAAAATATAGTACCTGTCCCCCGACCAATGAAATATCTCCTTCCGGTCCCCCGATCAATAAAAGATCTCCTGCCAGTCCCCCGAGCAATAAAAGATCTCCTGCCGGTACTCTGAGCAATAAAAGATCTCATGCCGGTACTCCGAGCAATAAAAGATCTCCTGCCAGTCCCCCGAGCAATAAAAGATCTCCTGTCAGTCCCCCGAGCAATAAAAGATCTCCTGCCAGTCCCCCGAGCAATAAAAGATCTCCTGCCGGTACTCCGAGCAATAAAAGATCTCCTGCCGGTACTCCGAGCAATAAAAGATCTC
>MUZC01004814.1:85122-100011 GCA_002072015.1 Radix auricularia | reverse complement strand
AAACAATCATGAAAACTAAATGTTGGTAAACAATCATGAAAACTAAATGCATGAAAACAATCATGGAAACCAAATGTCGGTAAACAATCATGAAAACTAAATGCATGAAAACAATCATGAAAACTAAATGTTGGTAAACAATCATGAAAACTAAATGCATGAAAACAGTCATGAAAACCAAATGTCAGAAAACAATCATGAAAACTAGTCGTCTAATAACAATCGTTGTAACATCTTCTGTGAATATTGAATATCTCGTAAATAAATATTGTGTATGTATCGCTGGCAAAGGTCATTGAGAAGGTCAGCAGTCTATTCACGTCTTTAGCCCTCGCTGCATCATCCATCAATGGCGTACACCGGGGGATAACTACAGAAAGAACAAAGTTTACATGTCATGTGTCACAGACCAAAGAACAAAGTTCACGTGTGATATGTCACAGCCCAAAGAACAAAGTTCACGTGTGATATGTCACAGACCAAAGAACAAAGTTTACGTGTGATATGTCACAGACCAAAGAACAAAGTTTACGTGTGATATGTCACAGACCAAAGAACAAAGTTTACATGTGATATGTCACAGACCAAAGAACAAAGTTTAAATGTGATATGTCACAGACCAAAGAACAAAGTTTACATGTGATATGTCACAGACCACAGCACAAAGTTTACGTGTCATGTGTCACAGACCAAAGAACAAAGTTTACGTGTAATGTGTCACAGACCAAAGAACAAAGTTTACATGTGATATGTCACAGACCAAAGAACAAAGTTTACATGTGATATGTCACAGACCAAAGAACAAAGTTTAAATGTGATATGTCACAGACCAAAGAACAAAGTTTACATGTGATATGTCACAGAGCAAAGAACAAAGTTTACGTGTGATATGTCACAGAGCAAAGAACAAAGTTCACGTGTGATATGTCACAGAGCAAAGAACAAAGTTCACGTGTGTGATATGTCACAGAGCAAAGAACAAAGTTCACGTGTGATATGTCACAGAGCAAAGAACAAAGTTCACGTGTGATATGTCACAGACCACAGAACAAAGTTCACGTGTGATATGTCACAGACCAAAGAACAAAGTTCACGTGTGTATCTATCGTAGATCGAGTGTTCATAAACTGATTCAAGCTGTCCTAGACCAAATGTTTTTTTGATGCAATCTGTTATTGATCTGTGCTCGTATGTCCAATGTCTGAATAAATACACTCACACACATACACACATACACACACACATACACACAGATACACACACACACACACACAAACACACACATACACATACACACACATACACACACACATACATGACATACATACACTCACATACACTCACACACACATACATACACACATACACACACAAACGCACACACACACACACAAACAGACACATAAACACACATACATATATACACACACACATACACACATTAACACACACACATACACACATATACACACATACACTCTCATACACACACACTCACACACATACAGACAGAAACACACAGACACACACATACACGCACATACACACACATACACATACAAACACACACAAACACACACACACACACACACGAGTTGTATTCCATATATGGCACGGTAATCATGAGGTCGGAGCACGAAGCTTTAACGAGTGAAGGAGTCGGAGTCGGAGTGAACTGGATCTAACTCTTAAAAACTCGCGTGTCTTCCAGCGTTCTAGTTGATGGAAATTTTTGCTGTCAATATATTTATGATACTTTGCGTAACTCATAAAGCATACAAGACGTAAGTTGTTTGATGTTTTTGTCGAGATTTTGGTTACATTTACAGGTGTGTCATCTCATCTGTATATTACCGAAGTCTACATAGAAGATAATTGCGTCCTACGCATATCCTTTGTTTATTTCTAGCCCAGAGCTCCCTTTAAGCTGCGCGGCCGCGCAGGTAATCTGACCGACGCCGTGCTGAAGTTAAGAATTGCCGCGCAGCAAATTTTGAAAAAAAAACATTGCACACAAAATGGACGCTGTGCAAGTTTACACACGAGTTTTCCCATTTTGCACACGGACCGACGAGCTTTAGAGGGAAAATTGTTTGGCCTTGAATTTTTATATGAGTTGTAAATGTCAAAGAAGTGTTGATTTCCCTGAATCTCTCAGGCAACCCATTCCACGTCCGTAATCCCGACGGAAGGAACGTTAATTTGTGTGTGTTTGTCCTTGCATACCCAATAAGAAAAGTTGTTGTGTTTTTTTTTTAATAAATCTGTGTGCATATCTGAGGATTATATCTGATTATCTTTGCGTTATATTTAAAGTTGGAATAATTTGCCACATGCATTATAGCTAGCCTACTTTTGTTCTTTAGCTCTTCCATCCTCTGTGCTATTGTAAAACACAATAGACATGTTGCTCAGGGCCACGTATGCCATACACGTATTTCATAAATTCCAGGCATGATTACAGGAATCTTTCAAGCCAGGGGCTTCTGAGGCGACGTTCCTAAACTAAAACAGGCAAATCTATAAAAAAAAAAAAATATATATATATTTTTTTTTTTACAAAACCCGAGAGTGGGGTGGGGGGGCAACTACCACCTGAAGGAGATTTGATGCCCGTCCCTGCTCACAGCTTTCAACTGAAAAGTGGGGGTCTAAGGGTCAGGGGATAAACCAGATTACAACCACTTACCGACCTAGTTTTTTTTTTCTTTTCTTCTAATGTTTCAGTAGGGACACCCCCCACGGGAGACAGCGGGACCTGGGAAATGTTAATTCACATAGTCAAACGCGCCCGGGGCGAGCTAGGGGGGTCAGGGGAGCCCCGCCAATGAATGTAAATAAGAAGTAAAGGGACGTAATGCAGTTAGACGATGAAAATGGGCGTGGCAGAGAGCCTTGCGGACCGTCTGCCGTAGTGGGTCTCACACTGGTCGAATGAGGGGCACCATTCTCAAACTACGGGGCACCCTTTCCCAGGGCGCTTACACCGGCGAACTCAATCAAGAGATGTTAATGTAACCTGGTTAGATCAGACTAAAGTCATCTTTTGTAATGCAATAATGTGTTTCATTAACTGTTAAATCTGACTTAAGTCATCAAATAATCTAATAACGTGTTTAGTGTACTCTGATGAAGCCAATCATGTTTCAATCATTCCATATCCTAGCCTAAAAACAACAACACAATCATGTTTCAATCACTCCACATCCTACATAAAAACAACAACACAATCATGTTTCAATCACTCCATATCCTACATAAAAACAACAACACAATTATGTAGTCGGCCACAAAGATCTCTCGTGACACAGTAACAGCTACTGAGAAGCTTATCAGCAAATTTGTAAGACCAACATATGTACGCCATTTAAAGGACAAGGTTCATTAGCATCATCTTTGGTTGGAACATTTTGATGTTCGTGAACAACAAGTGACCAAATGAACAATTCTTTACAACAACTGATCGAATGAACCATTCTATACAATATATGATCAAATGAACAATTCTAAACAACAAATGCTCAAATGAACAATTCTATACAACAAATGCTCAAATGAACAATTCTATACAACAAATGCACAAATGAACAATTCTATACAACAACTGATCAAATGAACAATTCTATACAACAAATTATCAAATGAACAATTCTATACAACAAATGCACAAATGAACAATTCTATACAACAAATGCACAAATGCACAATTCTATACAACAACTTATCAAATGAACAACTATATACAACAAATTATCAAATGAACACTTCTATACAACAAATGCTCAAATGAACAATTCTATGCAACAAATTATCAAATTAACAATTCTATGCAACATATGATCAAATGAACAATTCTAATCAAAAACTTATCAAATGGACAATTCTATACAACAACTAATGAAATGAACAATTCTATACTAACTTGCCTATGTGATGTGTAAAGCTCTCTGCAATTCTATAATCGCTTGCCAGTATGATCGAGGCCTAAGCGATGTGTTACATAACACTACAGGAACAGTCCATTATGTTGCGTACATTTTTCAATACCACCAAATCCCTCGACTTCCAACGTGTGTACAAAACTCTAGTTCCAGAGAGTACTGCTTGACCGCCTCCCGTGGAGTTCTGAATGTACATCCGACAATATAATCTCCCGTGATGACGGCTTGCTCTCCCCCCGGCCCCAGACAACGCCAGTTATTTAACATTTGATCTCCTGTGACGGAGGCGGCCAGAGCATGGTTGACACACACTTGATGGAAGGCTTTATGTCGTCAAATTGCGTCACTTTGTGCGCGGGAATCGAATCAGCGGGTCAAATTGAATGGCTGTGGGTGTCCCGGATGTGGGGTCAAGAGGGCACACGGCCGGTGGTACAATAGCCACATTAACAGCGTCACACGGGTTGTTAGGCGGTAACACAGACAGCAGCATTGACATCATCAAACGGGTTGTTAGGCGGTAACACAGACACAGCATGGGATGGGTCAGCGGAATTAAAAATCGGCAAATATTTGACGGCCCTGACGGAATTGGAGCCCGATGCCCTCTTCTGTAGCGAGTTAATGTCATATAGTCTTTGGCACCTCAGGTCAAGGCCGTTGTTTTCTCCGAAATGTCTTTAAGGTTTTTCTCCTTGAATGTTTATTTAATACATCCACAAGATTGCTTTGATGACGCGGCCACTTTGACCAAAAAACAACAACAAACCAAACAAAGCAGCAATCAAACACAGACATTTACAAGTGAGGAAAGATATTGCACGAGTCATAGTGACAAGTGTAAAGCTATGGCTGATTAAGGTGGGTTGGGTGGGTGGAACGTGCAGTAGCAAGGGGCCCCCGACGATTTTGGGGCTCCAAAACGTTTTATATTTTATAATAAAAGTGTACAAATGTTTGCACAACCCTTGAAAATATAATAAATTTTAAACGAATTTTAAAAATCTTCTCGCGTAAACACATATTCTTGAGACCTGAGATTAATCTCTTAAGGCCCTGGCTAATACTTGGGCAACCTGCTCCATCTGCTGAGCAGTGCCATGCAACATTGTCTTCACGTGGGACTCTTTTTGCCTCCCGTACCTCCCCGGCTATGTCTAGCGCGGGACATGACGTCAGCAGGCGTTTGACCGTCTCAGAAGCTTGGCTGCAATGACGGCAGTTCGATTCCCTGTTGTGGTCTAGCCGTTAAAAATAAGAGTTGGTTGGACAATGCTCGGTGCGCATTTGGGTCACTAAACTCTAGTCCCTTTGGTTCTCTATTAAACGGATCGCTAATTAGACCTGATAGTCTTAATAATCGAAAAACTTGTTTTGATTGGCTCACTAAGAGAACATAAGATAAAATATGGTTGTTGTTGTTTTTTAAATCTCCCAATTTCGAAACGCTCAGCTGGACATGTATAAGAGTTTAGGCTTGTTATGCAAGCGATGTCGGGATCGGTTCCCAGTGGTGGAATATATTTTATAAATTTTTCCTCTTCACATTCACGATAAATTTTAACACATTCTTTGATTGCAAGCCAGGGGCCCCGTGCAGACTTAATCCGCCCCTGGTGGTAAGCCACCTTGAATAAAGTGTCTTTTATTTAGGGCGCTGTGCGGACATCTATACCGTAATAAACCTAACTCACGCGGCATTTCTCTTTCCCTCCCTCCCTCTCTATCTCTCTCTATCTCTCTCTATCTCTCCCTATCTCATTCTCTCTATCTCTCTCTCCCCCTCTCACTATCTCTCTCTCCCTCTCTCTCTATCTCTCTCCCTCTCTCTCTCCCCCTCTCTCTATCTCTCTCCCTCTCTCTCTATCTCTCTCCCTCTCTCTCTCCCTCTCTATCTCCATCTCTCTATCTCTTTCTCTCTCTATTTCCCTCCCAAACCCTCTATCTCTCTATCTCTGCCTCCCTCTCTCTCCCTCTCTCTCTTCCTCCACTTCTCTCTATCTCTTTTTTCTAGCTCTCCTCTCCTCTCTCTATCTCTCTCTCCCTATATCTCTCGCTCTTTCCCCCCTCTCTCTCACTTTCTTTCCCTCCCCTTTCTTTATCTCTCTTTCTCTCTCTCTCTCCCTCCCCTCTCTCTATCTCTCTCTCCCTCTATCTCTCTCTCCCTCCCCTTTCTCTATATCTCTCTATCTCTCTCTCCTCTTACTCTCCCTCTTACTCTCCCTCTCTCTCCCTCTCTCTCTCCCTCTCTTTCCCTCTCTCTATCTATCTCCCTCTATCTCTCTCTCTCTCTCTCTTGGCTGTGTCCAGCTATCACAAAGGCCAGTTCACTTGTTCCCCCAGAACACAATATTTTCAGGAGAGCGTTTCATTTCGACCACATATCCGTCCGCCCCTTTTTCTTTCAATGATTTTTTTTGTTTCGCTTAATTTTTAGCAATACATTTTTTGTTTCACTAAACTTTTACCAATTTTTTATTTTTTTGTTTCGCCAAACTTTTATCAATGAATTTTTAGTTTCATATAATCATGGTATCATATAATCATGATATCATATAATCATGCCATCATATAATAATGGTGTGATATAATCATGGAATGATACAATCATGCTATCATATAATCATGGTATCATATAATCATCGTATCATATAATCATGATATCATAAAATCATAGTATCATATAATCATGGTATCATATAATCATGGTATAAACTATTCATGTTAATACTAGTGCCTCGTGTTGTCGTTTGTTGAGACTCTATTGTCAACTGGATGGAGTCACCGAGTCTATTTGCTGTCTATTGTCGACTGGATAGAGTCACCGAGTCTATTTGCTGTCTATTGTCGACTGGATAGAGTCACCGAATCTATTTGCTGTCTATTGTCGACTGGATAGAGTCACCGAGTCTATTTGCTGTCTATTATCGACTGGATGGAGTCACCGAGTCTATTTGCTGTCTATTATCGACTGGATGGAGTCACCGAGTCTATTTCCTGTCTATTGTCAACTTGATAGAGTCAACAAGTCTATTTGCTGTCTATTGTCGACTGGATGGAGTCACCGAGTCTATTTCCTGTCATCAATCAATCGCAATGTTTCAATGACTGCGATAGGTCTATTCACCACACAACTAGCTCGTACATAATATTTCTAACTTAATATAACCATTGACTAATTCACCATATAACTGTTTGATATGCAATATTTCTCATTCAAATGTAACTATTGAAAAAAATACCTTAGCACTGTTTAATATTTACTGTTTCTCATTAAAATTTAACAATTGAATAATGCACTATAAAACTGTTTAATATTGAATGTTTCTAATTCAAATTCAGCTATTGGATAACCCACAACCTGGCAACCGTTCCATACATCCAATCTCTAATTGCTGTTTAAAGCAGGGATGAGACAGCCTTGTTTCTTAACTCAGAAATTAACGTTGAAATTTGAAACCAAACAAAAAATCAGCCATTAACATTAGCCCGGCCTCCAATTTTTTTCCCCCATTCCCTAACGACAGGTGTTTTTTTCCCCACATCCCATTTGATGGGTTAATCAGGGCACACGCCCCAAGAATCAGAAGGGATGCGGGGGGGGGNAGGGGGAGGGGGAGGGGGAGGGGGGCTGAAGGTGTATTTCGAAAAAAATGAAGTTCTTAAATAGAAGATGTTTGTTGAAAAGAAATGCAAATAAGATGCAAATGGCCCTATCTTAGGGAGCCCAGAAATCGCCTAGAGATTGTGCCGCATTTCGGCTGTTGTTGTTTTTTTTATAATCTCGGTGGAATTTAAATATTTTTGTGAAGGGAAAAAAGAACAAAGTTAAATTACTCTTTTTGTGCTGTTGTTGTTGTTTTTAAATATGAGTAATCGGTTATTTCGGATGGGGGTACGGATGATGGATGTTTGAGAATCAATGTCCAGAGACTGACCGTTTGAGAACTTGAGACCTGGCAAAGAAGTTTGACCAAAAAAAATGTTTGACCATAACGTTATTTGAGAACAATAATTGTTTGACCATAACGTTATTTGAGAACAATAATTGTTTGACAATGACGTGTAACAACAATAACATTTGAAAAAAAATATGTAAGAATAATTTTTACAAAAGTAACATTTAAAAACGATCTTAATTTACCGGAGAGAAAAAAATTGACAACTAATTTTACAACAACAACAAATGGCAAATATAATTCACAATAACTTTTGAAGAAAAAAAAACATTTGAATAAAATAACACTTCCAAGTAATGGTATTCAACCTGATTATTTTAAAATAACTTCATGCATTGATGCATTTGAAAATAAATGGTAAATTTCACAATAGAATTTAGCAATAGAATTTCACAATAGAATTTCACAATAGAATTTTACGATAGAATATTACAATGGAATGTCACAATAGAATTTCGCAATACAATTTCACAATAGAATTTTACAATAGAATTTCACAATGGAATTTCATAATATAATTTTGCAATAGAATTTTACAATAGAATTTTACAATAGAATAATAATTTCACAATAGAATTTCATAATAGAATTTGACAACATTAATATTTGAAACATGAAAACTAGACAAATAAAAACATTGGTTCATTGAGTTCAAGGCCATGAGTATACAGCCCTGCCTCTCCCTAAATGTCTGTATACAGCCCTGCTTCTCCCTGTAGTGGGACGTGGTGGTCGAGAGGTAGCGCTCTCGACTGTCATACCGATGGTCACGAGTTCGAATCCACACGAAGGTGAGGATCTGTTCCCGAGGCCTGAGGAGTCCCCGAGTCACCCAGCTCCGAATGGGTACCTAACTAGACAATAGTTAGGCGGCTGGGGTAATGCGTGGAACCCCTATAGCCGTGGCCTGTGACCGCTGCATCACTTGCCAACAGATCATCTCTCATGGTCTGTGGACGCAATTATCTTCTGCATAGAAGGAGCGTCTGTATATCTAAGATAAGATGTCTGTATACAGCCCTGCTTCTCCCTGTATGTTTGTATACAGCCCTGCTTCTCCCTGTATGTTTGTATACAGCCCTGCTTCTCTCTGTATGTCTGTATACAGCCCTGCTTCTCCCTGATTGTCTGACTTGTATGTGTCAGAATCTCCTCATCTCATGTAGTCATGAGGAAAAGAGGCAGACCAAGGAAGAGTTGGGAGGACAATATCAAAGAGTGGACCGGCCTTTCATTTAGCGATTCCCAGAAGGCAGCTCAGAACCGTGACACTTGGCATGAGATAGTGCGCAGCTCAAAATGGTGCCCCAACGACCCAGCGTCGGGTTAAGGGACAGTTAAGTTCATGTAGTCAACTGTATCTCAGGATTTCTAACGTTTACTTGACTCGTAACTACGGTGAGTTACATTGCGTTGGATTGCTGCAGGGAGGAGAATAAATCAGTAGGTGATTTCATTCGTTTAAATACATTTCATCGACGGAGTCCGTGGAAGCTACAAGAGTTGCGGTCCGTGGTCAAGTTTGTGGTGAATGACGTGAGGACCCGACACGTCATCGCGGTGGCTACTTGAAATGTATTAGTTTGGAAGAGTTAAGCGCCCATCTTCAACCTTAACGAACTGATGACGATCCATTGCTTGATTTATGGGGCGGGGGGGGGGCGTGGTGACATGAAATAGAACGAACTTCAGGAGGGGGAATAGTGTGTGAGTGTGGGGGGTCTATTAATGTGTACAAAACACCCTCAGATTGCGGATTCATCACATTGGATGCGAATTCTAAAATGTGTAAAGATCCGCCCCGTGATTTGATTAAAATTATATAAAATGAAGGGTAGGACTGCAATCAGGCTTATAAAAAATTAAATGGAAAAGACGTAAACAAGGTAAGGGTTAGCCTGACCGGACGTAACAAAACGGTTAACGTTTCGGGAAAGAGACTTTTTCAACGAACATACAATACACAAATAAAACGAAAATAAAAATAAAATTAAGAAACTTAGCTGCGGTGAAATCCAAAGTATCCAAGAAAGTGAAACAGAGATGACAGAGCGAATTTATATAGGAAAGCAGAGAGTGGGCGGGACCAACGCCTAGGTGGTCAAAGAAAACAACACATTCATCCCATGTGGGGCGAGTGTACCGTGATTTTCTATTAATCTATTTTCAATCTGGACCCGCGTGGGTGTGTTTGTGCACGAGACAATAGCAGTAACTGCCAGGTCCTTGACACCCATATGGTCGCGTCCATTGAAGTGACGGGGGACGGGACACTGTTTGTCTTGTGTAATCGCCCTAATATGTTCAGACATTCGGCACGACAAAGATCGTCCCGTCTCCCCTATGTATTTCAAAGGACAGCTGGACGATACCCATTTCTACCAAAAAAAAAGAACTACGGATCCCATCTTATAACACAACACCACTGTCAAGAAAACCATTCACGAGTTGATCACTGAATGCGCTCTTTCCCATCTCGGGATTGAACCCCGGACTTTCCGCGTGCCAGGCGGCTGTGATAACCACTACACTAAGAATCATATGTATTGCTGGGAAGGAACAACTCAAGTGAACGCGAGAAGCATTGTTGCCAGAACCCTCACACACAGATTTTTTTCTTTTCATCCCACTCCGCTTGCCCACTGCGATCTGTCGACCCCAGCGGGGGTCATTCGTCATGCTCATTGGCACTAGGTAAAGCACAAAGTAAAGCACAACTATATGTATCTACAGTAAAGCACAAAGTAAAGCACAACTAATATGTGCACAAAGTAAAGCAGAAGTGTTTTAATACCATAACATCCAACATTTTCTTGCAACATGTTCTAGCGCGAGACCTCTGATCGCGCACTTCACGCATGCGCACAGTGCCCCACTTACACCAAATCCTTATCTGGAGCGTGCTCAAATACTACACGTTCCGGTGATCCTCACCAATTCATCAACTGCTTGCTTTCAAATCAACGACTTCATCTCAGAACTTACTGTCTTCTCTTCGGGAATTGTTCACAGAAGCCGTTAATTTCCTTGGCGCGCGGAGTCACTTTAAATCGCTTTAACGTCATGGGAGAGTTTTCAGATATTTCTTCGCCTCGGGATTATTGATGAGCTTATAATTGAAGCCAGCTGATAAAAGATAATTGTGTTTGTCAGCTGAGCTTTGCACGATGCTCGCTTCGTATTTTCTCTCTGCAATACAAACGTTAACTGAATTAAACCCGATACATCCAACACGGTGTGAGAACCGCCGTCTTCAAAATCCAACTATCAAATATCCACACCGCATTTTATTGGTGCTTAGCGGCGAATGACTTACCCGGAAAGCGGACAAATTTTTTTTTCGATAACGGACAAAAAGATTGAAAGCGCATAAAACCCGCGGGTTGGCTATTGGTGCCGTCGAGAGTTACGGTTTCCTGGGCGTCGGGGGTACCAGAGTTATGGCCCATTTCTGGGGGTCACGGCGACCTAAAGGGACAAACATGGCGGGTGCAGGCGTTATGCAGGGAGACGATGTGTTGAGGCGCAGATTATCTGCCCTTAGTGTGGCAAGACGAGGACTTGGCGAGGGCTGACAGGAAATAATTCGTGGGAAAACACCAATAAATAATAATCAGCTGTGATGAAAATGGATGCTGGTAGCAGGGTTAATGATGGTAAGAGGTCTATCATTGCACAAGATTCAAGATGGAGAAACCTTCATAATGCAAGGGTGATTTTTTCTAGTATATTGCAATCCCATAATAGCCGTGACCTATGTACCCTGCGTCGCTTGCCAACAGACCGGCATGACCTTTGCATTTTTGCAAAAACGTCGAACGCAATAACTTTCTGCACCGAAGTGGCGTCTGCAATGCTTTTCTTTTTTTTTAAATGTTATTTCAGTGCATATAAAAAAATATCGTTATGTAACCGCAACTTTAATGACGTCATTTGGCCCGGGACCAATGACAAACGGAATGTCATGTCTGTGCGTCATCCTGAATTATGTCCCTTTATGCCAGAAAACCATTAATTTGTGTTTCGATCTGTTTCACCCACTTTTTTTTTCACCTGTCTGATCTGTTACCTGTCGGCTACCTGATTTCCAGGAATTTCGATACCAACTTCCGGGTACGGCAGAACCTAATGAAAGATGTGCCAACAATCACTTCATTCGATACGAATACAACAAACTCCTTATAAGACTTGAATATGGCATACTAAATAGTAACGATACAACAACACGCCAATAGAACGCTAATACAACATGGCGCTTATACAACATAGCGCTAATACAAAAACACATTGATACAACATATCGTTAATACAACATATTGCTAATACAACGCGCTAATACAAAAACACACTTATACAACAACACACTAATGCAATATAATGCTTTATAAAAAGAAACTTTTACAAATGTAACAAAGATATAAAACTAAAATGCTATCTCACCCTGGTGAGACCTATACTAGAATATGCATCTTCAGTATGGGACCCATCCACCAAAGAAAATATTGATAAGTTAGAACAAATCCAAAAAAGAGCTGCCAAATTCATTACTGGAGAATATTCAAAACTGACAAGTGTAACACCATTAGTTAAATCATTAAACCTTGAAACACTAGAGGATAGAAGAACCAAGAGTAAATTAGTAATTATACATAAGGCAATTAATTCTAATTTAGAAATACAACACAAAGATAACCTAATACAACCCTCAAATAGACATAAAGACAAAAACACCTTTCTTATTCCATATGCAAGAACAAACACATACAAGTTTTCTTTCTTTCCGTCCGGTATTCGGGCGTGGAATGGGTTGCCTGAAGAAACCAGGAAAGCCACCACTTTATCATTTTTTAAAACTCTAGTAAGAATACAGGACTAAACACAAACCATTGAAATACGTAGGACGCAATAATCTTCTGTACAGAAGGAGCGTCTGTAACATATAAGAAGATAATATGGCGCTAACATAACATGGCATCAATGCAATCTGGTTAGGGCTGAGGTTAACAAACTGGTTAGGGTTAAGGTTAACAAACTGGTTAGGGTTAAGGTTAACAAACTGGTTAGGGTTTTAACAAACTGGTTAGGGTTAAGGTTAACAAACTGGTTAGGGTTAAGGTTAACAAACTGGTTAGGGTTAAGGTTAACAAACTGGTTATGGTTACGGTTAACAAACTGGTTAGGGCTAATGTTAACAAACTGGTTAAGGATAATGTTAACAAACTGGTTATGGCTAAGGTTAACTGGTTAGAGCTAAGGTCAACAAACTGGTTAGGGATAATGTTAATAAACTGGTTAGGGCTTAGGTTAACAAACTGGTTAGGGCTAAGGTTAACAATCTGGTTAGGGCTAAGGTTAACTGATCAGGGCTAAGGTTAACTGGTGAGGGATATGGTTAACAAACTGGTTAGGGCTAAGGTTAACTGATTAGGGCTAAGGTTAACGACTATCTATCTATCTATCTATCTATCTATCTATCTATCTATCTATCTATCTATCTATCTATCTATCTATCTATCTATCTATCTATCTCTATCTCTCTTTGTCTCTCTCTCCCTCTCTCTCTCCCTGTCTCTCTCTCCCTGTCTCTCTCCCACTCTCTCTATCTCTCTCTCCCTGTCTCTCTCTATCTCTCTGTCTCTCTCTCTGTCTTTCTCTCCCTGTCTATCTCTATCTCTTTCTCTCTCTCTATCTCTCTATCTCTCTTTCCCTGTCTCTCTCTCTATCTCTATCTCTCTTTCCCTTTCTCTCCCTCTCTCTATCTCCCTCCCTCTCTCCCTCTCTCACTCCCTCTCTCTCTCCTTCTCTCTCTCCCTGTCTCTCTCTATATCTCTTTCTCTCTCTCTCTTTTCGGAAATAAAGAAAATGTAATTTTAAAAAAGTATATAGTCAGCACCCGTTTGTTCGAATAAAAAATTGATCTATAATAATCTTAATTTCGATTAAAACCAAAAATTAAAATGTATGATGTCATAAGTAACACTTATTAAACACCTTAAATATATATATATATATATATATTATATTACCGATTAATTTCTCCATTAATCGGTAAATTTCTTTATCGATTAAAATTATTTTAATCGATAAAATAGTGATAAAAATTAAAGAAATGTTTTTAAATTCTTTTTCCATTTATTAAAAAATAATTAATACTAATTTGTTGTTGTTTTGTTTTTTTAAGTACAGACGTCTTTTTTATAAGGACAATGATATAAAAAAAAACATTGTTTTTAATCAATTAGCAATAACAGAAATTTGAATTCCTTGACATTTTATTGAGCTACTTATATTTAAACTAGCAATTTGCCCGCGCTTTGCTGCGGGAAGATGGAGTATTAGTGATAAGTGAGTGAGTGCATAAAAAAACTATTTCGGCCCCCAGCGCCCGCCAAGGAATATTTTAAATAATATTTCACCTGCTGCCATCGTAGAAGTGTATTTAAAAAATCCCCAACGTTTTATGCGTTACCTATTTGAGAAATAGGAAAAATAGTGCTTTTCAATTTGTATATAGCACATGTTTGAAAAAAAACAACACGTTTTTGAGGTCCCGGCCCCAATAAGTGTGAATTTTAAAATTATAAAATTATATTACGCTAAATTTTGTCGTGAAAGGGTACCCAACAACTTCCTAAAGTTTTATGCTTCTACCTACTTAGGGAATGGGAGAATTAGGGATTTTTTTTATTTTTATATAGTTAATATTAGGGAAAAACTATTTTGGCCTCCCAGCCCACAGTAAAGAATGTTTTAAATAATTTTTCACCTGCTACCATCGTGGAAGTGTAGTTAACAAACCCCCACAGTTTCATGCGTTTGTCTATTTGGAAAATTGGAGAATTATTGATTTTCAAATTTTTATAGCACGTATAAGGGAAAAACACGTTTTTTTTGGGCCCACCCTCATGAGCGTGCATTTAAAAATTATATAATTTCGTTTTGAGGATACCCAACAACTTCCTAAAGTTTTATGTTTTTACCTACACGAT
>MUZC01004814.1:68938-80179 GCA_002072015.1 Radix auricularia | reverse complement strand
CTCACCGCCCCGAGCCCTCTCCGCCCCACTCTCCAATTACACATCCTTTGCTAGCAAGCCGCAACACAATTTGAAAACAAAAGATAGTCATGTACGAAAATAAGTTCAGCTTTCAGAATTTGCATACACCGCAACGAATCAAAATATCCCTCGACTCAGGCTCGTAATTTAAACCAAGACTAGTGTTCTCGGTGTTCTTGCTTGCCTTGTGTGTCTAGTGCGTCGTGTGTCTCTCGTGTGTCATGTGTCTAGTGAGTCTTGCACTTTTCGTGGGTCTTAAGCATGTCTCGTGCGTTTTTTTGTTGTTTTTTTTTTGTGTGTCTCATCTGTCTGCATATTATTGTCAAGTATCTTCTTTATATATAATTGACGTAAACGACCATGTTAGCTATCAAATTGTTAGCTATTAAATTGTTAGCCATCCAATTGCTAGCCATCTAATTTTTAGCCACCCAATTGTTAGCCATCAAATTGTTAGCCATCCAATTGTTAGCCATCCAATTGTTAGCCACCCAATTGTTAGCCATCAAATTGTTAGCCATCCGATTGTTAGCCATCCAATTGTTAGCCATCCAATTGTTAGCCATCAAATTGTTAGCCATCCAATTCCTAGCTAATTGTCCCCCATCAAATTATCCCAATTCAAATTATCCCCATCAAATTATCTAATTATAAATATCCCCTATCAAATTATCCCAATTCTAATTATCCCCCATCAAAATATCCCAATTCTAATTATCCCCCATCAAATTATCCCCCATCAAATTATCCCAATTTGAATTATCCCTCATCAAAATATCCAAATTCTAATTGTCGTCCCCCCCATCAAATTATCCCAATTCTAATATCCCAATCAAATTAGCATCATCCTTATTGTCCCAATTCTAATTTTCCTCCATTAAATTATCCCCCATCATATTATCCCCCATCAAATTATCCCCCATCAAATTATCCCCCATCAAATTAAACCCCATCAAATTATACCCCATCAAATTATACCCCAATAAATTGTCGCCAATTAAATTATTCCCCATCGAATTCTCACCCATTATATTGTCCCCCACTTATTTGCCCTCAACCCCATTAAATTGTCCCCCCCTATATTGTCCCCCACTTATTTGCCCTCAACCCCATTAAATTGTCCCCCCCTATATTGTCCCCCACTTATTTGCCCTCAACCCCATTAAATTGTCCCCCCCTATATTGTCCCCCATTTACTTGCCCTCTACCCCATTAAATTGCCGCCCATGCTGTTGTCTTTCCTGTTATCACAGCCAGCAATCAGTTCCCTTGTCCTCTGAGAGACAGCTCGCTTTATTCGGGTATCTCGTCTCTAAACTCTGCGGCACTCTTTACCCCCATGACCCCTTAACCTTTGGGGCCCGCTCTTGCGGTGTATTGACATTGCGAAATGTGCACTTGTCCCAGCATCCATTGAAAAGTCCTCTAGCCGAACAATTGTGGTCGTTAAGCTCTTGTTCTACCAACGATGGTGATGGTGGCTCAGGGCCAGTCCTTGTCCCTGGAGCTCACTAAACGTGCGTACGCCAATCATGGACTTGACCTCACCGTCCATCAATCACGGACTTGACCTCACCGTCCGCCAATCACGGACTTGATCTCAACGTCCATCAATCACGTACTTGACCTCACCGTCCATCAATCACGGACTTGACCTCACCGTCCATCAATCACGGACTTGACCTCACCGTCCGCCAATCACGTACTTGACCTCACCGTCCATCAATCACGGACTTGACCTCACCGTCCATCAATCACGGACTTGACCTCACCGTCCGCCAATCACGGACTTGACCTCACCGTCCATCAATCACGGACTTGACCTCACCGTCCGCCAATCACGGACTTGACCTCACCATCCGCCAATCATGGACTTGACCTCACCGTCCATCAATCACGGACTTGACCTCACCATTGTAACTAATACTTGTTAGAAACTGTTTTTTTTTGTTGTTTTTTTTTTAAGCTCTCATTTCGTGTTTACACCTATTATGTTTATTGTAAACACGCCTTGATTATGTTTTGTCGTAGCCATTACGTTAGAGTCCATCGGGTGTGCAGTTTACGTGCTGTTGGTGCGTAATTTTTACAACTTAAAAATAAAAAATAATTTGTGCGGTGAAATACAAAAAGTCATTTTATTGATTTTTTGGTTAAAACCTATATCTCCGACCGGGCCGACCTTATCGGCGGCCATCTTGTTTGCTATCTATGGCACGTCACCGGCTCGGAAAAATAGTGCAAGCCCCGTGAATTTTCCGAAAATTCTAAAGCTATACCTAACCCAAACCCTAAAATTAAAATAGCAACTATCCTTCATAGCAACGGGAAGAGACGCGACGGAGATATAGGTTTTAGCCGATTTTTTTAAAAGTCACCGCAGCTAAGTTTTTATTTTTATTTTCCTTATATTAGTTTTATTTGTCTATTGTTTGTTCGTCGAGGAAGGCTTTTTGCCGAAACGTTTGCTGTTTTGTTAGGCTAACTAGAACCCTGTTGATCTATTTTACATTTTCCAATTGCGAAGCATCATTATCGTAATTTGTAAGTCTTTTTTTTTCCACCATAAAAAATGATAAAAATTGCTTATATAATGGAATTAAAACTTGTAACTCATAAATGTAAAAATAGCCACTCATAAATATAAAAGTAGCCACTCATAAATATAAAAGTAGCCACTCATAAATATAAAAGTAGCCAAAATATAAAAGTAGCCACTCATAAATATAAAAGTAGCCACTCATAAATATAAAAGTAGCCACTCATAAATATAAAAGTAGCCACTCAGAAATATAAAAGTAGCCACTCATAAATATAAAAGTAGCCACTCATAAATATAAAAGTAGCCACTCATCAATATAAAAGTAGCCACTCATAAATATAAAAGCAGCCACTCATAAATATAAAAGTAGCCACTCATCAATATAAAAGCAGCCACTCATAAATATAAAAGTAGCCACTCATAAATATAAAAGTAGCCACTCATAAATATAAAAGTAGCCACTCATAAATATAAAAGTAGCCACTCATGAATATAAAAGCAGCCACTCATCAATATAAAAGTAGCCACTCATAAATATAAAAGTAGCCACTCATGAATATAAAAGCAGCCACTCATCAATATAAAAGCAGCCACTCATCAATATAAAAGCAGCCACTCATAAATATAAAAGCAGCCACTCATAAATATAAAAGTAGCCACTCATCAATAAGTGCTCAACTTAACCAAAGTTGTTTGCAATCGGAAGAAATCAGATATCGGATCTAGACCCTGCCTAAAATAACATAATTAAATTGAACTCTGCTTACAACTGTCTTATTAAGACATGCTGGGTTTTAAGGTTGCTTCTTTAAAACATAAAGTTAATGAAAAATTAATAAGGTTGAATGACGAAAACACGGAGACTGACTAATCTATAGCTATTATTTGCTATTCGGTATGACATGACTGAAGACTTTAATACATTTAAGGTTGGGCCATGTGAAAAACAAAAAAAAAATCTTCAATTTTATTCAAGAAATGAAAGCTTTTCTTTTCAAATATACCATATCAAAATGTATAGTGAGTGTCCTTATTAATACTTCCTAATAATTTTTATTTTATTTTCTTACATAGTTTGTTCTCGGCTATTTTTTTAGGAGAGGGGGGGGGGGGAGTAGGAGCGGCAAATTTAAGTTCTGCCCCGGGCAGCACATACCCACATTAAGCCGCTGGGTTGAATTTTTTTTTTTTTAATTTTATTTCATAACAATTTTCTCTATCATTGTTTTGGAGCCATATTTAAACACACTGTCGTTGGACAATTGTGTTTATGTTTTACGTTTCCACATGAATGTGTTGTGTTATGTTCAACTAATCGGTTGATGTACGTGTTTTTCTTTTTGCCTTAATGTTGGATTGTTCAAATCTAAAGAGAGAAAAAAAAACTTTTAAGCAAATTAAAGACGACTGTTTTCATGTTGAAATGTAGAAGTTAAAATTTCCGGAAGTGTTGGTTATAAGATTACTCGATGTATTCAGGGAAAATTGCTAGTGATAGGGTAAAAGAATAATGGCAAAAACAAATAATGCTATTGCTAGTGAACAATGGTAAACGTTTACTTTTAGTGAATACTGCGAGAATTGAAAACCAATCACACGATGTCACGTGATTGTGCCGGAGATGTCAACATTACACAGGTGTTTGTTGATTATATCAGGTGAGAGCTGCAACCTTTACACCACATGAACATCTTGTTTCAGGTGAAATCTATCACACACACACCACATGAACACCTTAACTCAGGTGAAATCTATCACCCTCACACCACATGAACACCTTATCTCAGGTGACACCTTCCACCCTCACACCACATGAACACCTTAACTCAGGTGAAATCTATCACCCTCACACCACTTAAACACCTTAACTCAGGTGAAATCTATCACCCTCACACCAAATGAACACCTTAACTCAGGTGAAATCTATCACCTTCACACCATATGAACACCTTAACTCAGGTGAAATATATCACCCTCACACCACATGAACACCTTAACTCAGGTGAAATCTATCACCCTCACACCACTTAAACACCTTAACTCAGGTGAGACCTGCCACCCTCACACCACATGAACACCTTAACTCAGGTGAAATCTATCACCCTCACACCACATGAACACCTTAACTCAGGTGAAATCTATACCCCTCACACCACATGAACACCTTAACTCAGGTGAAATCTATCACCCTCACACCACATGAACACCTTAACTCGGGTGAAATCTATCACCCTCACACCACATGAACACCTTATCTCAGGTGAAATCTATCACCCTCACACCACTTAAACACCTTAACTCAGGTGAAATATATCACCCTCACACCACATGAACACCTTAACTCAGGTGAAATCTATCACCCTCACACCACTTAAACACCTTAACTCAGGTGAAATCTATCACCCTCACACCACTTAAACACCTTAAATCAGGTGAAATCTATCACCCTCACACCACTTAAACACCTTAACTCAGGTGAGATCTATCACCCTCACACCACATAAACACCTTATCTCAGATGAGACCTATCTCCCTCACACCGCATTATCCGAACACCTCCCCGATCAAAGGATTAACGCGCCTCCAATTGGAATAGCTATTGTTTTATTCTGCCACTAATCAATTTTTTAAAGTCCAGCTAGTGAGATAATAGGCTTTGCAAACACATTTGTTCCAGATAAGTCAACAGTGGGAGAGGTAGGTCACGGTGACACCTTGTTCCAGGTAAGTCGATAGTGGGAGAGGTAGGTCACGGTGACACCTTGTTCCAGGTAAGTCAACAGTGGGAGAGGTAGGTCACGGTGACACCTTGTTCCAGGTAAGTCAACAGTGGGAGAGGTAGGTCACGGTGACACTTTGTTCCAGGTAAGTCAACAGTGGGAGAGGTAAGTCACGGTGACACCTTGTTCCAGTTAAGTCAACAGTGGGAGAGGTAGGTCACGGTGACACCTTGTTCCACTTAAGTCAACAGTGGGAGTGGTCGGTCACGGTGACATTTTGTTCCAGGTAAGTCAACAGTGGGTGAGGTAGGTCACGGTGACATTTTGTTCCAGGTAAGTCAACAGTGGGAGGGGTAGGTCACGGTGACACCTTGTTCCAGTTAAGTCGACAGTGGCTGAGGTAAGTCACGGTGACACCTTGTTCCAGGTAAGTCAACAGTGGGAGAGGTAGGTCACGGTGACACCTTGTTCCAGTTAAGTCGACAGTGGGAGACGTAGGTCACGGTGACACCTTGTTTCAGTTAAGTCGACAGTGGCTGAGGTAAGTCACGGTGACACCTTGTTCCAGTTAAGTCAACAGTGGGAGAGGTAGGTCACGGTGACACCTTGTTCCAGGTAAGTCGACAGTGGGTGAGGTAGGTCACGGTGACACCTTGTTCCAGGTAAGTCAACAGTGGGAGAGGTAGGTCACGGTGACACCTTGTTCCATGTAAGTCGACAGTGGGTGAGCTAGGTCACGGTGACATTTTGTTCCAGGTAAGTCAACAGTGGGTGAGGTAGGTCACGGTGACATTTTGTTCCAGGTAAGTCAACAGTGGGAGAGTTAGGTCACGGTGACACCTTGTTCCAGGTAAGTCAACAGCGGGAGAGGTAGTTCATGGCGGGAAAACAAAAGTAAAAAGTGACCCACTTTCCGTGATGCCATCAAGCTGAATTTGTTCACATAGACTCGTGTGTCCTAAAAATGCAATGTATCAAAATTTCATATCGGTCGTAATAAAATTTAGATCACTTTTGTTCATGGCAACTGTTTGTCTTTATCTAATATTTCGAATTAGTTCATCTTCACCACTTATGTAGGCGTGTACAGTAGCAACTTATATTAATAGCACATCAGACTTCTATAATTTAATAACTTTAATCCAAACGAAATATGTACACTTTACACATCAATATGATATGTCTGGCTTCCTTGCCATTTTCATACACCTTGTTCAGCTCCTGCCACACAACTCGATGGCATCATTCTCACTTGCGCCACCTAGCGTCTCTTTCTCTCGTCACGGGATCTCTCTCGATTACTAATATGTAAATTATCACGTGACATTTATCTCTATGAAACTCATTGTCGACGTCGGCAAAGTGTTAGCTGGAGTTCAGTGCGGCCATCGATGATCACACACGCACATCCCCCTTCCCCCCGTTTACAGCAAGGGGAGTTCAGTCACATTCAGTCTGTAAATAATTTGTCGCGTGGTGCATATTTGTTTTTAATATAATCAATACTGTTAGTTTCTTGTTTCCCATCTCTCGTTACAATCCCTAGGTTCTATCTTTAGTTCCCATCTTTTGTTACCGTCCCTAGATATCATTTTTTACTGTCCCTAGTTCCCATCTATGGTTCTCTTCTCTAGTTCCCATCTCTATCTCTTCTATACAGTTCCCATCTCTAGTTTTTTATACAGTTCCCATATCTAGTTCTTCTATACAGTTCCTATCTCTAGATTTTCTATACAGTTCCTATCTCTAGTTTTTTATACAGTTCCCATCTCTATTTCTTCCATACAGTTCCCATCTCTACTTCCTATCTCTGGGTCATATCTCTAGCACCCATCCCCTGTTCTCATCATTACCGCCTTCAGCTACCGGTATTTTCAGATTCCAGCTCCGTCTACCATCTCATTTGACCACCCTCAAGTACAATCGCTAAATAACATCTCTAGATACCACCTCTAACTGCAACCTGAAGTAACCATCTACATTTACCATCTTCAATTATCTCCCCTAATTACCATCTTCAGTTTCCGTTTCTTAATACCTTAATCTTTAATTATTTTTTTTTTCGATAAAAAAATCAAACTGTATTCGGTCTTAAACCATGCTGCTATTGAAAACAAATTGGAGATTTTGTTCATAGCCGCAAAACAAAGTTTACAGTAATTAATTTTTAAAGAGAAACCAAATATTTATTTTAAACAATCCTTAAAAGATAGCTAACGGGACCGGCTCTACGAGTGCTCGAATTCACGCGGCCCGTGGGGCGGAAGCAGGAGCTTGGCGTGAATAATTTAAGTCTGGAATCTATGGGAAACTTTTCTTTCTGTTTTTGTTTTGGGAGGTTGTGGGGGTGGGGGGGGGGGGGGGGGGGGGAGATGATTGCGTCTGCAAGTTACCTAAAAACGTTAATTTACTTTTACGTCCTCACTTTAAGTCCTGCTTTATTAGGTGGGCTTTTTTCGTATTTTTTTCATGCTTGCGTGGATAGGTGGGCAGGGGGGAACGGAACTGGGTAAGTGGAGGGTGCGGAACTGGGTAAGTGGAGGGTGCGGAACTGGGTAAGTGGAGGGTGCGGAACTGGGTAAGTGGAGGGTGCGGAATGTTAAAAAAACGGGCAATTCCAGCAATCTATGGACATAAAATATCATTACCGCTGGGTTTTAATATCGAGACATGAACGCCGTACAATCGGCTAAGATCGTTATATCAAGACATGAATACCGTATGATTGGCTAAGATCGTTATATGGAGACATGCACACAGTATGATCGGCTAAGATCGTTATATCAAGACATGCACACAGTATGATCGGCTAAGATCGTTATATCGAGACATGCACACAGTACGATCGGCTAAGATCGTTATATCGAGACATGCACACAGTATGATCGGCTAAGATCCTTATATGGAGACATGCACACAGTATGATTGGCTAAGGTCGTTATATCAAGACATGCACACAGTATGATCGGCTAAGATCTTTATATCGAGACATGAATTCAGTATGATCGGCTAAGATCTTTATATCGAGACATGAATTCAGTATGATCGGCTAAGATCTTTATATCGAGACATGCACACAGTATGATCGGCTAAGATCGTTATATCAAGACATGCACACAGTATGATCGGTTAAGATCGCTATATCGAGACATGAACACCGTATGATCGGCTAAGATCTTTATATCGAGACATGCACACAGTATGATCGGCTAAGATCGTTATATCAAGACATGCACACAGTATGATCGGTTAAGATCGCTATATCGAGACATGAATACCGTATGATCGGCTAAGATCGTTATATCAAGACATGCACCCAGTATGATCGGCTAAGATCGTTATATCAAGACATGCACACAGTATGATCGGTTAAGAACGCTATATCGAGACATGAATACCGTATGATCGGCTAAGATCGTTATATCGAGACATGCACACAGTATGATCGGTTAAGATCGCTATATCGAGACATGAATACCGTATGATCGGCTAAGATCGTTATATCGAGACATGAATACCGTATGATCGGCTAAGATCGTTATATCGAGACATGAATACCGTATGATCGGCTAAGAACGTTATATCGAGACATGAACACCGTATGATCGGCTAAGATCGTTATATCGAGACAGAAACACAGAATGATCGGCTAAGATCGTTATATCGAGACATGAACGCCGTATGATCGGCTAAGATCGTTATATAGAGACATGAATTCAGTATGATCGGCTAAGATCTTTATATCGAGACATGAACGTCGTATGATCGGCTAATATCGTTATAACGAGACATGAACGCAGTATGATCGGCTAAGATCGTTATATCGAGACATGAAGACAACAACATCGGCTAAGATCGTTATATTGAGACACGAACGACGTTTGATCGGCTAAGATCGTTATATCGAGACATGAATACAGAATGATCGGCTAAGATCGTTAATTGCAGATTATGATAAGAAACTTGAAAGTCTTAGCAATCGATCTTTTATAAAACTAAACCCCGAGAACCACACTCCAAACTCCATGCTGATTGTCTTCCCTTCAAATAGCGCTTACCTCCCCTTGTTCAACGTTTTCTTTTTGTCCTCTGATCTAATCTCACCTTAGAAAACTTTCTGTCAAATTCTAATTTTCTTTAAGCTCATCTTTTTAAAAAAATAAAAAATTCTTTTCTCAACAGATGTTAAAACGTTGTTTTTTTCCCTTTGTTTTAATAATTGGATTTTAAAAATATTTAGATAACCTTCTCTAATCTGTTTCTAGTTTGTTGCAGTCTGAGACACAGTGCAGGGACATTTTCTGGAAGTGCAGCCAGCCGATGGATTCTCAAACCTGTTGATATCTGGGGTAGAATCTAGGAACTCGATTACAAAAAAAAAAAAAAAAAACAACAAACAAACAAACAAACAAAGAAAACAAAACAACTAAGAACCTCTTAAGTATAGAATCTGTATGTTAGTACTTGCTTTATTTTTTAAAAAAAAATCAATTGTTTTAGTTATTATAGGCATCACTAAATCTTGTGTTGGCGTTCTTTGAAATACAACATCTGGTTCTGGCGTTCTTTGAAATACAACATCTTTTGTTGGCGTTCTTTGAAATACAACATCTTTTGTTGGCGTTCTTTGAAATACAACATCTTCTGTCGGCGTTCTTTGAAATACTATATCTTGAGTTGGTGTTCTTTGAAATACTATATCTTGAGTTGGCGTTCTTTGAAATACTATATCTTGAGTTGGCGTTCTTTGAAATATAACATCTGGTTCTGGCGTTCTTTGAAAGACTACATCTGGTTCTGACGTTCTTTGAAATACTATATCTTGAGTTGGCGTTCTTTGAAATACTACATTTTGTGTTGGCGTTCTTTGAAATACTGCATCTTGTTTAGGCGTTCTTTGAAATACCACATCTAGTGTTGGCGTTCCTTGACGCCTAAGGTTGGGGTGGTGATAACTGATGGGGAGGGAGAAAGAAGGAGTCAACGAATCTGGGGTAAACTTGTATTATGTCATCGCTAGTTATGTAACGCCCCATTAGCGTTTTCCGACCCCCTTCCACCCCTGCCCGCCCCTACACAAAAAATCTGGAGCCCACATAAAAAACCCCGATAAGTCACAGTCATCTCCATGCCCCCCAGGGTGTCCAAATTTAGCCACCCTCCCACACCCATCACCCAACTGTCAATTGTCATTTTGTGTGTTAGGTTCGTTACCACGACCTGCCCCCCCCCATCTTCCCCACCCCCACTTATGACCTTAGTGCCCTGGCTCTGTCGGGATTTTTTCAACCCTCGTGTATCCTCGCACGGACTCCAGCGTCTCGCTCGTATAACGTGACGTAGAAGGCCCGGCCCTTATTATATGACACGTGATCACTACGATTACCACTGACAGCTCGGAAGTACTCGGTACGGATGGGAAGATGATGGTAGCAGGGAGTCTCAAGGTGTGAGTTCAAGTCCAGACATACTCTAGCTCTAAATTTCTAAATAGGTTCTTAAAAAAGATCCACCAGTTTATAATATTCCTAAGAGTCGAAAACACAGATTGCAGAAATGCTTGAACTTTGCCACCTTACTGTTGCCACCCAACTGATTCCACCTTGCTGCTTCCATCCTCCTGTTTCCACCCTACGGTTTCCGACTTAAGGTTTCTAACTTACTATTACCACCAGAAAATCATATTTCTTTTTTTGCATACATACCTCCTAATTCGTTCTCGTATTTCATTCTTCGACCTTCTTCCTAACTAAAGATTCACTGTCCAACCGACGCACTAAACAAAACACCAATGCCGTATTTCTAATCACGTGACTTGTGTCTTATTAAAATAAATCATCTCCGAGTCAGAGCCGCCTTAAAAATTATTTTGGGCCCCCGGGCAAAGAAATAATGTTGGGCCCCCGGGCAAAGAAATAATGTTGGGCACCCGGGCAAAGAAATAATGTTGTGGGCCCC
>MUZC01004813.1:1363481-1376365 GCA_002072015.1 Radix auricularia | reverse complement strand
TTTTTTTTTTTTTTTTACTCTTTGACTTCCAATTACTTTTAAGTGATAGGTCGATTAATGGTTAAACATATTTTAATCCTTAAACTAAAGGATTAGTCGAGAAATTAATCGTTAATTTCCGCAGCCCTTGTCAATACTAATTATTAGCCTACTAATTTAGTAATTTTTTCAAATTAATAAACAAGTCAAACAGAAGAAATAAACATAAACAGACATGTTTTCAAAATAGAAACGTTTATTTATTGCAATAGTATATTTATTGATCTAATAAAGAAACTTAGTTTATACGAATTTATATAAAGCACTGAGCCTTATTTAAGTTCCTTTCTACGTGAAGCGAAACGATTTATCCTTGATTCAAAGTCAACGTTCTCACCTAGATCACGTTCATTTGAAATTATTGCCAATCCAGACAGACGTTCGTTTGTCATTGTTGAGCGCAAATAATTTTTGATGATTTTCAATCATTGCTAACAGGAAGATTCAAGTAAATTTTTATAGAATATTGACAAACTTTAGAGACTTGATGCCATTTATTTTTCAGTAAAGAATGGCAGAAACTCTTTAACGCGTAGCTCACAAGATAGTGATGGACGTTGTGATGCATAAAAATCTTTGAAGGTATAATATTCAACGATTGCTTCTTCTAGGTTAATGTGTTTGTAAATTTTGCATAAACTTCGAAGAGGATCTTTATTTTTCTTCCGACATTTCTGATGGATCAATACAATAGAAATAAATAGCTGCGCCCCTAAAGTCATTAAATCGATCATCTATTTATTTTAGAAGTGTATCCAAGATAGTGAAGTACGTTTCAGATTTAAAACTGTTAGTTGGATCATTAGCCCTTTCATCTCTACTAAGTTCACCTGCCCTACTTTTATTNATACCTAAATATGGTGATGCTACACTTATTGGCGGTGCTAACTTACCTAAATATGGTGATGCTACACTTATTGGCGGTGATAACTTTTGCATAAACTTTGAAGAGGATCTTTATTTTTCTTCCGACATTTCTGATGGATCAATACAATAGAAATAAATAGATGTGCCCCTAAAGTCATTAAATCGATCATCTATTTATTTTAGAAATGTATCCAAGATAGTTAAGTACGTTTCAGATTTAAAACTGGTAGTTGGATCATTAGCCCTTTCATCTCTACTAAGTTCACCTGCCCTAATTTTATTATCTGCTATTCGCTTTTCTTTAAATTTTGTTTTTAACATCTAGTTTCGAACAATTTTCGTTAATGATTAGATATCTACTTTCAGAATTATAAAAAGCTTGATCGCTTCTCATTTCAACAAACTTATTTCTTCCGACATCGATCAATCGTTTTGCAATTGCATTGTCAATACTCTTGAGCAGCAAGTGGTTTGATAACATGAAAATATCAACCAACTTTTGTACAAATATCATAAAAAACAAAAGAATATTTTGTTATTAAAGCAGATTGTGCAATGGCTTCTGCTCTGACATTTCTTATGTTATGTTCATGCCCTTGAATTTATATCTTCTAGAGTGGCTAGAACAGCAGATAATGATCCAATAACTGCATCAACTGCATGCTTACTTACGGCCTACGGCTTGACCATCTTGTATCAGAAAGTCATTTCAGTTCAGAGTATCTATTGTTGATTCATATTGAGATTTATGATGTTTTTTAAGAGTATGTAGACGTCGTAAACTTTTGTAATTCACTACACCAGCCGTCACCTCACAACACCAGGGGCGTTACTACACCAGCCGTCACCTCACAACACCAGGGGCGTTACTACACCAGCAGTCACCTCACAACGTCAGGGGCGTTACTACACCAGCCGTCATATCACAACACCAGGGGCGTTACTACACCAGCCGTCACCCCACAACACCAGGGGAGTTACTACACCAGCGTCACCTCACAACACCAGGGGCGTTACTACACCAGCCGTCACCTCACAACACCAGGGCTTTCCCCTAATTTAAAGCTGTTAAGCGTGACAAAAATTGATAAGAAGATAATATATTTTTTTAAATTACTAAAACATCATTGGTGTAAAAGTCCATAGGTCATCTTAAAAATTGTGAGCATGCAAGGACTGGTTTAATGTTAATTCGTATTGTGGTATTCGTAAAAATGCCCGGTTTCACCGTTAACTGTTATAAGTTATGTAAATTATGTGAAGATTTATGTAAAAATACAGTCTCATGAAACATAACAAATAGAAATTTAGCCAAATAAAGAGCTTATCTAATTCATAAATTTAAGTCAAATAAAGAGAGTATCTGGTTTATAAATTTAAGAGAAATATAGTGGGACGTGGTGGTCGAGAGGTAGCGCTCTCAACTGTCATACCGATAGTCACGAGTTCGAATCCACACGAAGGTGAGGATTCGTTCCCGGGGCCTGAGGAGTCCCCGAGTCACCCAACTCTGAATGGGTACCTAACTAGACAATAGTTAGGCGGCTGGGGTAATGCGTGGAACCCCTATAGCCGTGGCCTGTGACCGCTGCATCACTTGCCAACAGATCATCTCTCATGGTCTGTGCACGCAATTATCTTCTGCATAGAAGGAGCGTCTGTATATCCAAGATAAGATCTGGTCCATAAATCTAGCCAAAAGAGCGTCTACGGTTCTCAAATCTAATCCATCCTTGTTCACCTACTACAAGAGAAACGTATACACAAAACAAAACAGAACCCCGAGTTACTGTAAAATAAATCGCTCTGTTTATTAATGATCAATAATTTTCCAACTTTTCGGTAAAGTTGATAATTAAGTGTATCAAGTTTCCTGCTAAAGTCCAGGTAAAATGTGTTTGTGCTCTTGATCTGTAAGTCAGTGTGTGTTAGAACAAAAATATCCTCTTTAAGAATTAATCAGTATCAGATATATTAAAACCTTAAGCTAAGATTTAGTGAAATTTTGAAACTCCATTGAACACCAATATTTGACACATAAGACGTTCTTGTATATTATATAGGACACTGAAAAACAAATAAAGAAAGTAATTTTGTTCATTTGCATTGCAACTTTTTAGCAATGGCCCCAAATTCTTAAAGTGGGGTGGGGGATGTGAAGCAACCCCAGCTTACTTTTGCTTTGCATGCCGTAGTATTGAGATTTTTGGTGTAGTAAGAATGAAGGGTGTTTCCGACTTGTCAGACTTTTAACTGTATCTGGGTCAGAGGTTCTAAATTGAGACAAGATTTGATTGCAAAGTTATATTATGCCTTGAGAATTTCAAAATTAATGGGGTTTTTTCTTCTAAAGTACATTTTTCGACATCTTTTTACTAATTTGTCATCTTTTTCATCCTAAAACTCAGCTTTAACTTGAACCCTGGTCAACTGAACCTTTTACATTTGCGCTGTCACAACACCAAATGAAAAATGACAAATGAGTTAACAAAATATAAATTATTTTTAAAAAATCAATCCTGATGGTCACTCACAATCCTCGTTTCTTTTCCCGACCCCCCCCCCACACACCACTGCTATTATTCGTACCACACCAAGCCACTGTAACCCATCAGAGAACCGTTCATCCAAATCTGTAGACCCACTAATGTCTATATTAACATGAAGTTACGGCCTAATAACCTTCCTAGGCTGCACTAACCTAGTAAAGAATCTAGAAGCCAAAGGAGAGATATCTTTTCATTTATCGATTTAAAATATCACAGGCAATAGACTTCCTAAACCGGAGAGGGAATGGAACTTTGTTTGGTATTCGAGTTTTGAGGACATAAGTGACCATTCATATGAAGTATTCAACTTTTGAGGACATTAGTGACCATTCATATGAAGTATTCAACTTTTGAGGACATTAGTGACCATTCATATGAAGTATTCAACTTTTTAGGACGTTAGTGACCATTCATATGAAGTATTCAACTTTTGAGGACATTAATGACCATTCATATGAAGTATTCAACTTTTGAGGACATTAGTGACCGTTCATATGAAGTTCCAATGTCGGTTGCTGTCAATTATCGGCGTGTGTTTGGGTTGTGTGTGCACATTCATATTCATTACATCAGTGTAAGTGTGTTTGGGTTGTGTGTGCACATTTGTATTCATTACATCAGTGTAAGTGTGTTTAGGTTGTGTGTGCACATTCGTATTCATTACATCAGTGTAAGTGTGTTTAGGTTGTGTGTGCACATTCGTATTCATTACATCAGTGTAAGTGTGTTTGAGTTGTGATTACATTTTTGTATTCATTACATCAGTGTAAGTGTGTTTGAGTTGTGATTACATTTTTGTATTCATTACATCAGTGTAAGTGTGTTTAGGTTGTGTGTGCACATTCGTATTCATTTACATCAGTGTAAGTGTGTTTGAGTTGTGATTACACGTAAGTTATTATTACAATTGTGTACGTTTGTTAATTGTGTGTACACAAGGGGATTCACTCGAATTCCTTACGTTCTTGTAGATAGGTGTAAGGCGTAACGCTTGATTGCACGAGAACGTGAGAACATATGTTAAATCACGCAAGACTCTCGGCTAAAAATAATTAATGCTCATCCCGTCCTTTACAAACATCAAATAGAAATATTTTTTTTTTTAAAAAGGAAAATAAATTACCGAATAGATCTACTTATTAATCTGATTGTAGCAAGTTATTTTTTTTAATCGTTGAGTCATATCAATTATCGTATGGTGACAGAAAATTTTTTTAAATTAAAGGCAATAAAAGTATTTGAGGCCTTCCATAAAGTACGTCACGCTCCAGAGGGTAGGGGGAGGGGTGTAAGAAAGTGTGACAGTTTGTGACATGGGGGAGGGGATGTCCGGCCATGTGGGACGTCACGATGTTTTATGTTAAATTTAAATTATTATTGCTAATGAAAAATATATTTTTGTACGAAAGTGTGACGTACTTTAGGGGGTCACTTTAGGGGTCACTTTAGGGGTCACGAGGTTTGTAATAGGGGGAGGGGGAGTTAAAAATTGTAAAAAAAAAATTAGCGAAATGTACTTTATGGACGACCCTTTGGAATTTTTAAATAAATAGCAAATTAACCCTTTAAATGCACACTTAAAATACCCATCACGTAGCTCGCTATCCGGTTGTAGCCCATACATTCCACGTTAAATCTACCCAGTTAGTCGGCCGTCATGCTTTTCTCAGATAATGCCCACATTGTCAATGATCGTACAGATCCCTATGTCCCTAACGTAGCAGTGAGTGATGGTTTAGTATTTTAGATCACACTCAGGGGCGGCACGTCTGTCAATGATCGTACAGATCCCTATGTCCCTAACGTAGCAGTGAGTGATGGTTTAGTATTTTAGATCACACTCAGGGGCGGAGATGACTGTCGATCGTTGATATTTGTCTTGGGGGAAGTAGAATTTATTTTTAAAAAATTGATTGAGCTACCACGACTACGCCACTGTTAAGACATGAGTATATCATTTTTCCCAGGGAGGGGGTTGGTGGACCCCGAAAGTGAGTCCGCCCTTGGGTGTCTGGTTGTATCCATCAGGCACTGGTTCTTAGCTTTGAAGGGAGGGGCTAAAGCACCATCGCTACTTCACTACTAGCAAATCGTATTAAAAGACGGAAAAACAAAAGTGAAAAAATTACAAATTTGCCGTCATGGTATTGAGCTGAAATTTTGCACACAGCCTCGTGTCACGTAACAATGCATTCTATAAAAATTTCAGATCGATTGAATGTACCGTAATTAAATTAATGCAGTTTTATATAATTTTACATACATGTACAATACCCGTCTGTTGTTGTTTACATCCACGAGTTTGCTGAGTTCACTCAGACGATCGGTGACCACACCCCCACCACCGCCCGTACACATTTAAGAGCATTTTGGAGTCAAGTCACTTTCAGTCTGTAATTGTTTATTTTAAATGTAATCAATAATTGTAGTTCTGTCTCATATATGAAGGATTTATAGTCAAAAACTTTGTTTTTACGGGTTGTTTAATTCTCTTCTGCAGAGTAAAACATAACAAGTCACTAGAGTTGGAGCGACTGAATCACACATTCAAACATGCTAACTATGGAGGAGACCACAAGGTAATCATATCGTGTTTTATGTAACTTAGTTAAGTGGTAGTGGGGGCCGAGTTTTGAAACGAAGTTTGGAGAGGAAAGTAGGCCATGGGATACTCTAGAGTACGGCGTGATTTTAAGGTCCTTAGGTTGGCAATAAAGTTTGACATCATTATGCTCTCTTTATTTCAAGGTTGTTTTTTTCATACTTTAAAAAAAAAAATAGAAATTGAATTAAATTCTAAAAGTTCATTGTCCACTGTCATTAATCACGTGTTGTCCGGCAGACCAGAAGTTACCTGGAAGAGTTGCTCATGTCCCGTGTCAAGGTCGCAGAAGCTCACAATCTGACACTCCAGGCCCTGCACGGGGACAGGATGTGCCAGGAGGTCGTTGCCAACCCGCTGTTCTTTTGGATTAGTCAGCGACAACCCGGCAACCATCCCAACAGCAGCTTCACGGCAGACGTGGACCATGCCAGATTGACCGCCGCTCTCAAGTACGTGCACCTGGCATAACGCTTTCAATAATTTGTGTATACCTCTATCCAACTCCCGCTTCATTCACTTACGAATTATATAGTTGTGTACTTAATCTGGTGCCACAATCTAGGATGGTGTCACAATCTAGGATGGTGTAACAATCTAGGATTGTGTCACAATCTAGGATGGTGTCACAATCTAGATGGTGTCACAATCTAAGATGGTGTCACAATCTAGGATGGTGTCACAATCTAGGATGGTGTCACATCTAGGACGGTGTCACAATCTAGGATGGTGTCACAATCTAGGATGGTGTCACATCTAGGATGGTGTCACAATCTAGGATGGTGTCACAATCTAGGATGGTGTCGCAATCTAGGATGGTGTCGCAATCCAGGATGGTGTCACAATCCAGGATGGTGTCACAAGCCAGGACGGTGTCACAATCTAGGATGGTGTCACAATCTAGGATGGTGTCACAATCTAGGATGGTGTCACAATCTAGGATGGTGTAACAATCTAGGATGGTGTCACAATCTAGGATGGTGTCGCAATCTAGGATGGTGTCGCAATCTAGGATGGTTTCACAGTCTAGGATGGTGTCACAATCTAGGATGGTGTCACAATCTAGGATGGTGTCACATCTAGGATGGTGTCACAATCTAGGATGGTGTCGCAATCTAGGATGGTGTCACAATCCAGGATGGTGTCACAATCCAGGATGGTGTCACAATCCAGGATGGTGTCACAAGCTAGGACGGTGTCACAATCTTGGATGGTGTCACAATCTAGGATGGTGTCACAATCTAGGATGGTGTCACAATCTAGGAGGGTGTCATCCGGTGCTGCCACCACCCACATCCCTAGCTCGGTGGTGTCAAACTTGGTAATGTGCCCAAAATTCAACCAAAACCCACTTACCACACTTATTTAAATCAAAGTGCTAACACTCCCATGAAAGGAAGTAATTTTTGAGTCATGTGCCGGCTGATTAGGCTCTGCGTGCCGACAGTGGTACGCGTGCCATAAATTTGCCATCACGGCACTAGCTACACCACATGTGCTGACTGGTATATGTGACTTATTAAAATGTAGGACCTAGAAAATAGGACTTCATATAGGCTACTTCATTTCTAAAACCGGAAAACGTCATATTCGGCATCCTTCCGTCTCGCGAGACGATGGTGCATCACCGTTGGGTTGGGTTGCATTTTCTCGAGTGGCTGTGCAGTCCTATCCTTGAGTGACAGTCTTTGCCACAGTTTTTACACACGAGTNGTGACTTATTTTTATTTTAGAATTTTTTGGTGCCGCAGCGCACTAACACTTTGACCACCGCGCCCCCCAAATATTGTTAAACTAAGCCCAAGTGTCTATAACGCAGACGTTATTCCCACAGCTGTGTGAATAATCACTCCATTTTCAGAAATTCTAAAGTCTAAAGCTATAATACCGCTATACCTAACCCAAACCCTAAAAATCATCAATTTTTCGAAATTCTAAAGCTAAACCTAATATAATATAGATACATTACTTTTTAAATTCATTCATTTTGAAAATTTTATCAAAGTACCTACTAAACCTAACCCAAACCCTAAAAAATCGGAAGAGACGCGAGGCTCCGGTCGGAGATATAGGTTTTAGCCCTCTTCTTTATATAGTATACGCATATATATTATACGACATTAAACTAGATCATCCTCTAAAATTAAAACTTACTTATTTAAATCAAAGTGCTAACACTCCCATGAAAGGAAGTAATTTTTGAGTCATGTGCCGGCTGATTAGGCTCTGCGTGCCGACAGTGGTACGCGTGCCATAAATTTGCCATCACGGCACTAGCTACACCACATGTGCTGACTGGTATATGTGACTTATTAAAATGTAGGACCTAGAAAATAGGACTTCATATAGGGTACTTCATTTCTAAAACCGGAAAACGTCATAGCTCATTATGTAATGTTCTTTTTTTAGATTACATTTTAGCGAAACAAAGTTTTGAGGCATAAATACAGTCAAATAACTATGTTCTCAAAATTTTTAGCTTAGTAAAATTACGAAATTTTTATTTATTTTGCAAGTCCCATAAGATGTCTTAAATTAACGAATAATTAAAAATCAGCTGATGAGATCAATCATTCTCAATATGCCTCCATTCACGTATTGACTCGTATCTTTTATTAATTGTTTTTTTATGAATTTGTCCTTACAAAAGATACATTTAGATAAAATATTTCTATTAATAGATTTCCGCCATATTATGAACATCCCTATATCTGATATGAATTAAATTAATCCCAAACTTAGGTTTAATATTTTTTTCTTCTGTTTTTTTATTTTTATAGTTTGGTTTATTTTTAAAATGTATAAAACAACATACCACTAAAACCTTGCATTTATTTTCCCGCAGTTGATTTTCTGTCAAAACTCGGTTTACACTGAATGAAATATACAGTAAACATAAGAAGATACCATACATATACTCACTACGAAATCCGAAGTAATTCATGTGAATTTTTTCTGACTGTAGCTGTCGAGGTCAATGGTTGGCAGAATACTTGCAGACCCCACCGTACCATCAACTGTTAGACTTTGAGAGGGACTATCTGTCTGATCCCATACTGATGGATCCAAAGACAGCCTCCGACAGTATTCACTCAACAGCCATCCTGTTTAATACAAGGTACTCGGTACTTTAGTTCATTACTTTTAAACACGAGGTATTCGGTACTTTAGTCCTACACTCTAAACACATAGTACTAAGTGCACCCCACTGACATTTAAACACAAGCTGCTCAGTACCATTGTCATTCAATAAACACTATTTAAATAATGCACCGCCTTAAATGCTTATATATAACAGTTTAAAACAAGTCTGTGAATTACACAGCCCAACAAAAAAATTTTTTTTTCGAATTACCAAGAATGTTTGAATGAAATTATAGTAATTCATGGGTGCTGATTTCAAAACTGCCGCCGCTTTTTGCTGAATTGGCTCAAGTTTCTGAGATATTGGGCACCCATGTTTATTTTTTTCTCTTTTATAGTTGCTTTCTAAAGACATCATGTGTTCATCACGAATATGGTGCAAAAATAATCAGAATGTATTCTGTAACATCTGTGGAGAATACATGATAGAAAATCAAATAAGAAATATAACAGAATTTGTGCAGCAGGCATATTTGGCTTATTTCTGTGTGAAGCTGGGAGACCATGACAAGTCTTGAGCTCCCAATAAGGTCTGCAAAAACTGTGTGGAGAGCCTACGGCAGTTGACAAATGGTGAAAAGAAAAGATCAAGTTTCGGTGTACCAATGGTATGACGAGGGCCGAAAGACCATTTTAGTGATTGTTATTTTTGTATTGTGAATGTTAAAGGCTTCAATCGACACAAGAAATCTAAGTGGGATTATCCTGATCTTGAATCTGCAAGGAGACCAATGCCACATAGCAGTGAAGTTCCCATACCAGTGTTTGCTGGATTATTAGAGCTTCTACCATCAGACTCCGACGAGGGGCAAGATCTGGAGTTTTTGGCAGATGAAAACATTGGAAGCGATTATAAAGGAAGTTCTTCAATACCTCAACCATTCAGCCAAGAAGAACTCAATGACCTGATACGAGACCTAAATCTGTCCAAGCAAGCATCTGAGCTTTTAGCGTCCAGGCTCAATGAAAGAAATTTTCTCAAACCAGAAGTTAAAATAACATCTTATCGGAGAAAAGAAGAGTTTGTTCTTCCATATTTCAGCCAAGAGGAAGATCTTGTTTACTGTAATGACATCCCTGGACTTCTGCTCCAAATGGGACTACAAGACTCCATTCTGAAGACTGACGTCTTTTTATAGACAGTTCCATCAGAAACTTGAAATGTGTTGTTACACAATAGTAACCGTTCTCTTCGCTTCTCTTCCCATTACTCACCAAACAACACTTAAAGAAAAGTATGAGAATATCAAAATAGTATTGCAGAAAGTCCGTTATTATGAGCATCAGTGGTCAATTTGTGTTGATCTAAAAATGGTAAACTTCTTGCTTGGGCAGCAGTCAGGATACACAAAATACCCATGCTTCATGTGCCTTTGGGATAGCAGGGCAAGGTAAGATCATTGGACAAGAGTGACATGGCTTGCAAGGTAAACCATGACTGTAGGTAAAGAAAATATCATCAACAAGCCACTGGTTGACAAAAATAAAATCATTCTCATACCGCTTCATATCAAATTAGGCTTAATGAAACAATTTGTTAAGATTTGGACAAATCTGGCAATTGTTTCAAGTATATTTGCAGATTATCCCCCGGATTAAGCATGGAGAAGCTGAAAGCTGGGATTTTTGACGGTCCTCAGATTCGAAAACTCATCAACGATCGAAATTTTACTAATTTCAAGGATCACTTTGAAGCATCTTCATGGAACAGTTTTGTTTCAGTTGTCAGGAACTTCTTAGGTAATAACAGAGCAGAGAATTACGAAGAACTTTTGCAAGATATGTTCGCTAACTTCAGAAACATTGGAGCAAATATGAGCATCAAGGTACATTACCTGCACAATCATTTAGACAATTTTCCAGCTAACCTTGGAGACTTTAGTGAGGAACAAGGCGAGAGGTTCCATCAGGATATGAGGGTGATGGAGGAAAGATATCAAGGAAGATGGGACATACATATGATGGCTGACTACTGTTGGAGCCGTCAGCGCAATTGCCCCAACGACACACACAAAAGGAAGTCGAGAAAACAGCGATTTGCTAATGCATTACCATAGACAATTAACATATTAATTAAATAATTATACATAACACTATTACACATATTTTGAAATTTGAAAAATTTCAATTATCTCGTAAAATAGAGCCAATCTAGCAAAAAGACCTACATATTTTAAATCAGCATTGTTGAATGTATATAAAATGATTCAAATGTCACTGGCAATGAAACAGTGGCGTAGCGAGGGGGGGCAGGGGGGGCGAATGCCCCCGGGCACCACGTTAGGGGGGCGCCAAAATGAGTATTAAAACTCATTATTTAATTTTATTTTAATGTAAACTAATGTATCCCAAATACGTTTGCAAGATTGAATATTGGAGCTCCGAACATATCTTTATTACAAAACAGTTATTAAACATGATTTAGGCGCCCCCATTGAGCGTTAAGGGGCGCCATTCTACTCATAAATAAATGACACATCCTAATGTAGGATTGCTGATGTGGTTTTTTTAAATTTAAAAAACTGTGAGTTGATGGTAGTGAGCAGTAAGAGACCAATACGATTCTTTTAATAGAGCTACCAGAGACGACACTAAAAGCAACCAAAATTACCAAGACAAGAAAAAGGAGTGGCTTAAAGCAGTGGTTCTCACCCTGTGGTCCACGGACCACTTGTGGTCCACGGACCACTAGTGGTCCGCGAAGATTTGCCAGGTGGTCCGTGAGAGAAGCATGAAATTTACGCACTGTAGGATTAATCGAGAAAGACTAGCAAGTAAAAGAATTAACGCAGACTTAAATATATTTCTGATCTGGCCATAATGGTTTTTAATTTTATCAAGCTCGTCAATTAAATTCTCGTCTTTTTGATTTCTTATGCTCGAATATGAATCTTGAACGTTAACAGTTACTAATGTATACTGAAGTTCGCTGGTTATCTGACTGTTTTAATTACGCGATGACGTAAGAGATTTTCATGTAGAAATAACTCAAAGCTTGTTGATAGTTTGAACCATGGCTAATGGGTTGCTGTTCTGGCTTACTTGGCTGAAATTTTTGAAAAGCTCAATAAACTTAATTCCACTCGGCAAGGAAAGCAGATACATTATATGACTCTCAGTGACAGAATGTCTGCTTTTACGAAAAAGCTTGATCTTTGAAAAAAAAATTATTTCAAGGTAACTTTGAGATGTTTGATAAATTGTACGAAATCACCGAAAAACCAGAAAATGCAGAAATAATTTTTAGTAGTGGCCCGTAGTTAAGGCACATATTTTTCAAGTGGTCCTGGAATCTCAAAAGGTTGAAAACCACTGGCTAACAGAATGGTTAATACGCGTCCCTTTGCTGCATGTTGTGACTCTTTAAAAAGATAAATCGTACTTCCCCAATTCTCATGTGGAGGGAGTAAAGTGGGAGAGGGGAGGGAAGGTCTCTCCTCTCACGGGCTTGTATCGGAGTGTCAAAGCAAGTTGGATTCCTTTCATATGAAACATCAGGCACCGCCTTTCTTTCCTGTCCATCGTCGATAAAACTTGTTGCTCAGTAGGATCAACTGTTAGAAAAAACACCAACAAAATGCCCGAGAAAATCTAGGTTTAGTATCTTATTTATCACCGGAAATCCAAAATGAATGTATCCACCTACTTACATCGACTGTAAGGAATCAGCTGTTGAGTGAAAT
>MUZC01004813.1:1326642-1339142 GCA_002072015.1 Radix auricularia | reverse complement strand
GACAGACAGACAGACAGACAGACAGACAGACACACAGACAGACAGACAGACAGACAGACAGACAGACAGACAGACAGACAGACAGATAGATAGATAGATAGATAGATAGATAGATAGATAGATAGATAGATAGATAGATAGATAGATAGATAGATAGATCAATTTTTTACTATATATCCTCATTTTCTCACAGGGTTATATTGTGGTCTTTGGGTATATTCTTGCCTAGGCCAGTTTAGCCTCCGGGGTATATTTAGGCCAGATTATATCCGGGTATTTTCTTGACAGGGGTTTAACCTGGCCTGCTACGCAGATACTACGGGAACAAGTCTCGAAACGGTGCGTTTTAAACAAGTCCAAATAATAACGTTTGATAAAACATATTAAGACATGTGGGCGGGACTAAATAATAAATTTATTTTTTATGCCAGTAAACATGTCTCGTTTACACCGAGACTAAAACGTAATGCCAAAAACATTACAATCTGTATATTCGTCGCTGGGTTTGCCAAAGTACTTTTTTCACATGACAATCGGTAGTGCTCCACGCAAACCTTGTTGATCCACAACGCAGCGACTAAGTATCTTATATAAATATGGGTGTTGAGAGTTTCCATTACGTCCACACGTGACGACAACAATGGCAGCTCTGTGTCACAAGCGTCCTAATAATTGTGTCTCGACAGCTTGTTCCCAGATTCATAAAATTCCTGTTACACAAGAAATAACGACACTGCTAATAAAACAAACTTTAATGGCCTCCGTCCTTGCCACAACAACCGTCTACACAAAAACTCTCTAAACTTTTACACAAATTCTAATGATGACAACAAAAACAATTACTTTAGCACGCTTTCGCACCGACTAACCAATAACTTTAGTAACAACAAAACGATCAGCAAACACACCACAGTGCGCAACTCACAACTTCTTACAAAGACAAATTGGTTACCCGAGACAGTCTGTAGCCTGACACGAAGATTGCATATCGAACGTTTCTTGCGGTCTCAGTATTCCGTTCATTGCGCAGTCGGGTGGGACGACATTCACCGCCGAGGACGACCAGGTCATAGCAGGAGCTCTCAATTATTCTTGTGCGCCCTACCCTCTTTTAATTTACAAACACTTGGCACACAGATCTGTCTCTTAACTGCATACTAATCATTACTCATGACTGATCTCATTCAATGATGATATGCCTAACAAAAACTGAACATGCCATTGCGGTGCTGTGACGCTTTGCCAGGTTAATACATGCCCTGTTTTAACAAAATATTTTATCAGCAGTTATAATAAATAATAATATGTCTACTATGCTCTGTTATTGTTGTCAAAATCAAATGTGAGGAAAAATTAGCACGTACAATATTAGTACATGCCCTATGACGTCGTAGTTGACATTTATTGTTTCACGTTTCTTCTACCGAGTCAGTTTGTGTCTGTGAGTTTTTTTTTTCCTCTTTTTCTTTTGAGTTTCTGCCACCACTATCTCCCTAAATCCTTGCCACTACCTCCTCACTCTTACGCCTTGCAGCACATTTGGGAACATCTTTTTGTAATTTCAACACAAAACATTGGCACTGGCTACCTTACCGCAATGTTTTGAGAACACCTGGCGAAAGACCTCAGAACTTAAAAAATACTTTAAAAGGCATTCTGTCCAATGATATCATTCTAACTGCGCATGCGCTGTTTTGTTATTGCTTTGATTTTATATCGACTTTCCACCCTAACAGGATACAGGTCATGCTTAAGAATGGCCGTGTCTCTCAGAGAGTAGTTAGTGATAGGGTCAGAGAGTAGTAGGTGATAGGGTATAGTTTTATCGTTGTTTTTCCCATTAAGGAGTACGAAGAGTGTCATTGTTGTTACTGTTTTGTTGGGAACACTAGACCTTCGTGAACAAAAATTTTCGCCATGATGGACTTTACATTCTTGATCGACTAAGCTAAAAAAAACAGCTGGCCTGTGGGCCATCAGATGAACGATGCGGCTTAAGACGTTGTTTACACTGTTGGTCTGCTTGTCCGTCTGCCTCATATTCATCGTGGTTATGACTGAAGTCGTGTAAGACATTTTCTTTATTTGCGTTTTTGTTGAAAAAATTTTGATAGGAAATTGGCACTTGTCAGAGAACGAGTTTAATTCGTGCTTTTTTGTGTGTTCATTCTGTCAGGGTGGTCCTGACATTTTACTTATCAAATCCTATTAAGACACACTAGGGGCGTCCACAGTGTTTAAACACATGAGGAAACTCCTTTGAATTTTAAAGAAAAAAAGAATATATTAACGATAGTTGTTTTAAGACATGTCAAATTTTTAAATTGTTTTCTTTTGGTTTCCCTCGAATTAATGTGTATGTATTCGCTAAACCTATGATGGAGTATGTGTGGACCATCTTTATGATGGAATATGTGTGGACCATCTTTATGATGGAATATGTGTGGACCATCTTTATGATGGAATATGTGTGGACCATCTTTATGATGGAGTATGTGTGGACCATCTTTATGATGGAATATGTGTGGACCATCTTTATGATGGAATATGTGTGGACCATCTTTATGATGGAATATGTGTGGATCATCTTTATGATGGAATAGAAAGAAATGATTTCATTTGATTACTCGCGTTCATATAATTTGTATGTGATTGAATATGTTTAGGAATAAATCCTCCCCTGTCAAGAAGCTACCAGCATTACTAAGACTGGGACATTACGACAAACACATCTTCTCATTTCAGGTAACAGAAGTACACTCGGTAAATTATTAACAATGCAATCTTTAAAAACATTATTTAAAAAAAATCATAGAACTAGATAAAATTGATAATTTTATAATCTGTAGAGATTTTATGGGGCATTTTAATTTGTGCATGAAGTTGTAAATTTGTTATTACCTAGAATGACGTCATCAGAAATCTACCAGCAAACTTTACAGCAGCTGAGTTCTTGGACTACCGTCTCAGGCTGGCGACCTACCACAATTTAACAATAAACTTAACCTCTGACCCCCAATGTTTACCTTTCGCCAAGGACCCTAACTCTTTCTGGAAGAGTGTTTCGAAGGGTAACTCGACGTTCACGATGGAGAGCGATCACGTGAGGATGAGTTTAGCTGTCAAGTAAGTCAGACTGACTTTAGCTGTAATTTAAGTCATTTTTACTTTATCTGTAAAGTAAGTTTGAGGAAAACTAGAGGAGCTATTTTCCCACCATCTTGTAGATAGATTGGCTTGAATTTCAGCACAGTTTCTACACGGACAATCAATAGATGTTGAAAAAAAAACCCAACAAAACAAAACAAACAACGATGGAATGAAAAGCAAACATTTACTTTAATGGGAGTCTAAACACTTACATTTCCAATGATTTCATAATTACAGTTATTAATTAGCAGCATGCTGTTAAGTGTCAAGGGTGATTGACCCCAAAACTAAGGAGAGCTTTTTTAAAAAAGGATTTTGTCTTTGTTCTACTGTGCTATGTTTTTTTTTCTTCAGAAGAACATTTAGCTATATGATGTAATTTTAAAGAAATTCAAAACTCATCTTCATGCGACTGTCAATTTGAAAGTTACTTGAAATTGTGAAAATCATATAGATCTATCTTTGGATATACACGGTAGTCTTGAGAAATGGTGTCTTCGGTTTGTTTAGCAATTACTCGAATAAAATATGTTATTTTGATATTGACTGAATAAGTTAAAGTGACGTTTTAGTTTTTAAAGTTTTGTTCCGAAGTTCTTTTCGTTTAAATTGTAATAGCAAAAAATCTGAACCAGGTGTAAGGCCATGTGGATACCTGAATTCTTGAAGACGCCCCCGAGGTCGGAGCTGTACGACTTTGAGCGAGAGTATTTGTCAGATCCGCCCCTGACGGACATTAAGCGGACGTCCAGCAACGTCTTCTCTAACGTCACACTGGTCAATGCGAGGTGACGTCATTCCCTTGTCTTCTCGTCCTTGGCTTTAAATTTCATTCTGTCAAAAGATCAAAACACACAATTTCTTACAAGTAGAATCTAATGGCTATTTAAAATTTATTTAAAAAACGTGAAAAGTACAAACCAAAGTTTTTGGGTGTAAATCCTTTAAAGTAGAGGCAAAACTAAAAGTATTGATTGTGTACAATATCATGCGCACCTCACGACAGCACAAACATTTACAGATCGGGAATATATTATAAAGTATGTTCAATATAATACGCACTGCCCGACAGACTAGAGTAATCATTATATACTACATAGAGATAATCTAAAAATTCATTAATTTAATTACAGTACATGCGATCGATGTGGAATTTTAATAGATAATTTCTATTGTCGCCACGAGTCTACCTGCAAAATTTCAGCTCGATATTATACGTGGAAGTGGGTTAAAAATTGATCCAAAACTTTTGGGGGAAGCAATCAACCAGACACCGAGAGTTAATATAAAGTATTTCATAAACACCAACTTGATCTTGTAAGTGCTAAACAATCACAGTAACACATTCTCTTGCGACTCAATTTTCATACTTATATAAGCGAATCATGTTTGTGAATATATCAAAGATAGTGCAATTTTTTAATAGTTGACTGTAGAGTTGTTGGGTCCAGAATTCTATATTCTCTCTCTTTGCAGCACAACGTTTGTTGTTGGCGACAGGTTGACTCTGAGAGTGGACATGCGAGACGGGTATGGTCAGCGAAAGGTCAAGGGCGGGGATGAAGTGAGAGCCTGGCTCAAAGACGACAAGAACAGCGCGGTGGCCTGTCACGTGACTGATGTCAAGAACGGCACCTACTTGGTCACGTGCCTGTTACCAATGGAAGGCCTTCTGAGGTCTGTACGCCTTATTATGTAAAACACATTAGAGAGTTTCCCTTGAGTCGAATGTTTTCTCCAACTTTGATCGGTGCTCGGCTCAGAAAATGAACAATCAAGTTAACAAAAGCGCTTACTCCTTCACTCGCTCCTTCCCTGAATCCTTCACTTACTCTTCACTCGCTCCTTCCCTGAATCCTTCACTTACTCCTTCACTTACTCTTTCACTCACTCCTTCACTTACTCCTTCACTCACTCCTTCACTTACTCCTTCACTAACTCCTTAACTCACATTTTCATTTTTGACTGTATGTGAAGCGTGCCGAGCTAGCCCCGGTCATATAATCTTGTGTCGAATAGTAATAATACTTCATTTGGCTTTCTATTCTTTCGTTGTTCTCTCATACTGATATACTGCTCGATTCCCCCCCCCCACTCAAGCCAATACGTGAGGTTGTTTTTTTTCTTTTATAACTTTTTTTTTTAAAATAGTGTTTTTTAAATACATCTTTTACCCACAGTGCGAGGCGTCAAACGTACATGAGTTAAAAAACAAGAGGGGTGTGACAAAACACTACCTCTATCTGATATTGACGTGACCAAAGACTACCATAAATGTGACAGTGACGTGACCAAACATTACCTCTATGTGACAGTGACGTGACCAAAGACTACCTTTGTGTGATATTGACGTGACCAAACACTACCTTTATGTGATATTGACGTGACCAAACACTACCTTTATGTGATATTGACGTGACCAAACACTACCTTTATCTGATATTGCCGTGACCAAACACTACCTCTATCTGATATTGCCGTGACCAAACACTACCTCTATGTGATATTGCCGTGACCAAACACTACCTCTATGTGATATTGACGTGACCAAACACTACCTTTATGTGATATTGACGTGATCAAACACTACCTTAATGTGATATTGACGTGAAAAAACACTACCTCTATGTGATATTGACGTGACCAAACACTACCTCTATGTGATATTGACGTGACCAAACACTACCTTTATGTGATATTGACGTGACCAAACACTACCTTTATGTGATATTGACGTGAACAAACACTACCTCTATGTGATATTGACGTGATCAAACACAACCTTTGTGTGATATTGACGTGACCAAACACTACCTCTATGTGATATTGACGTGACCAAAGACTACCTCTATTTGATATTGACGTGACCAAACACTACCTTTATGTGATATAGACGTGATCAAACACTACTTCAATGTGATATTGACGTGACCAAAGACTACCTCTAAGTGATATTGACGTGACCAAACACAATCTCTATGTGATATTGACGTGACCAAACACTACCTCTATGTGATATTGACGTGACCAAACACTACCTCTATGTGATATTGACGTGAACAAACACTACCTCTATGTGATATTGACGTGACCAAACACTACCTTTATGTGATATTGACGTGAACAAACACTACCTCTATGTGATATTGACGTGATCAAACACTACCTTTGTGTGATATTGACGTGACCAAACACTACCTCTATCTGATATTGCCGTGACCAAACACTACCTCTATGTGATATTGACGTGACCAAACACTACCTTTATGTGATATTGACGTGACCAAACACTACCTTTATGTGATATTGACGTGACCAAACACTACCTTTATGCGATATTGACGTGAACAAACACTACCTTTATGTGATATTGATGTGAACGCCTTAGCGAAAAAAAAGTTAATACAAATCTGAACTAGAAACTGGGTCAACTTGTGGGAATGAACTGTTCGATTCCCCCAGCAATTATATGTGAATCACTGTTGTACGGTTTTACATGTATGGAAGTAAAGAAAAACTTCTAATGTTATGCTGTCTCTGACCACGCCTATCTGTCATTGATACTCAATGCGCAACAACAACAACAAAATTTGAAAACCGGAAAAAAGATAAAAAAGAAAACACACACAGATCACACAAAGGAGAGTTAAAAATCATGTTAAGCCTGGTCCCTATTGGAATTCAGGACGTGTTAGCGCATTTTCGTATTATGTATCAGTACTTATGTTAGATATCAGAATTATGTAGTTATCAGTAATTGTGTTTAGATTTTAGACATATTTTTATGAATTTTCTTGTGTAATGAATATACCTGACATTTTTTTTATTTAAAAGTCATTTCTTTACATTAAAAAAAAAATTATTTTCTCTTTAATCTAACTACAAGTCACCACAAATGATGACGTAAAACTCTCTAAACTTTTACACATATTCTAATGACGTCAACTAAAAAAAAACAACTAATTCTTTTGCACCCTTTCGCACCACTCTTCAATGCTTGCAGAATTGTGCATTCGACTTCCGGCAATGGCGGCCGATCCCTGCGCTAGTGTTACCTCTCGATTCGAAATATTTTTTGGTAGTTTTAACGGGTTTTTTTAACGGATCGAGTAACTGAGTGTTGATGCACAAATGGCAGGTCAGGACATACAAAAAACATATATACCTCATGGGTCTAGGACTTATGGATGCTGAGATCAAGGGTGATGACGGACGGACGGACAAAACGGGTGCAATAGCGCATTCGACTTCTCGAAAATGCGCTAAAAACAACAGTGGTAGTGATGCTACATATTGTAAATATATATGTATATATATTTGAAGGTGTTGGGATGCAAAAAGATATTGAGTAGAAAAATGACTCATTGCACTTTTAGCTATAGTAGGCATGGGGAAACGTACGTTCCTAGACGCTTCGCATGACTGGAGCCTTTGAATACCTGGCCATTGAAACATGCATTTTCCGTTATCTTTTTTATCGGCGTGCTATGCAGGGCGTAGCCTTTGATTATTTGCCAAATAACAAGGTCTAGCGATCCCCCAATTCTCCGTGATGAAGACCTATATTATTATTTTTTTTTTTTAAATCAATTCCTGAAGGCGTCATTTTTTTGTCTGAAACAGAGTGCACGTCGAACTGACCTATCCCAGGGAGTTCTTCACTGTTTTATTTACAAGTCATCTTTTGTTGAAGACATTTGCTCCCACCCTTGCTGGATTTGAGAACCATCTGGTAAGATTCAAATGTCTTGTTAAACATTTTATACACTTTTAATTTAATTTCTTTTTAAATAGAAAAATAAACAATTAATATGAACACAAAGAAAGCAGAATAATTATTAAATAATGAAAAATGTAACGGCTTTCATTTAAATTAAAAAATATAACGACCTTCACATAAATTAAAAATATAACGACAATCACATAAATTAAAAATATAACGACAATCACATAAATTAAAAATATAACGACAATCACATACATACAAACTTACGATAAAAGTGTTCCATTTGATTTGATCTTTGCTAAAATAAAATACACATCTTGTTTTATCTTATCTGTTACAGAGTCCCATCTATAAAGAAGGTTTTAGCGTCCTATGTTTATCAATGGTTTATGGCTAGTCTTACATTTTTATTAGAGTTTTAAATTTTGATAGAGTCTTGGTTTTCCTCGTTCGATCAGGCATTGTGTTTGATCTATCATTCGGAATAAGAAACGTGTTTTTATCCTTATGTTAAATAATTTTTATCGATAAATAGGTTTTCTCCAGAAAGATCTCTTTTAATCAATTGCTTTTTCATCATCATCGTTATCATCATCATCATCATCAGTCGTTGTGGGGGAGCGCATGGAGACTTAACAGATAACGATCTCCACACTTGCCTACCATTCAATCCCATCCCTGTCCATTCCTTTGTGTTGTCAAGCAAGCATTTCCGTTGCTGCCCTCTTCACGGGCCCCATTCTACGGTGCTTTGCAGGATAATTTTTGTAAGGGTATCATGTCGCTTACATGACCGAACCATGCCATCTTACGTCTCTTAATTGTTGTTATAATCGTTTTCTGACGACCTGCAATAAAGTTTATTTTGTCCCCGACGTAATCATTAGCTTTAAAGTTTCATAAATAAAAAATTACTCTGTTTATTTTAGAGATTACAGTTTATAAATAATACGCTCATTAATATCAGCGGATAAATGACGCCATAAAAAATATCTGTGGAAAGAAGTCATTAAAAAATTACTACAGTCGCAGCGTTATAGATGATTTTCCTAGGCCAGGGTTGAGCATCCGTGTAAACGTATGTCTTTTAAGAATATGGTGGGAATATGTTTTACTTTAATAAAGATTATCATACCTTCCACCTAGGCCAGTGAGGCGACGCCATGTTTTAACACCCCGCTGTTGCCCGGTCACGGACCTGATGAGATCTGCAACGTGACGTCAGTTAACGGCTCCCCCTGGTACTGCGGACGTCCGGTAAAGCAGGAGCTGAGCTGTGGAGATTACAATGTGACCCGTCTTCTGGTCAGCAGCCTTGACGCCCCCCTCCTCAGTTCTGAGCTCCAGGTGCTGCACAGAAGGATGTAAGTCATTTGTTCTTTCAAAACCGTGGTCGAGTGGCACGCCCGCTCAGCTGGCGTTCCTAGGCTCGAATCTCCGTGAAAGAAGACATTTGTTCCCATGCGTTTTACTGAGCCCCAACCCCCCTCCGCCCCCTCCGATTCGATACCTCACACTAGTAAGGAAAACAAACAGGCGGCCGGGAATAATTAAATGGAAAAGACGTAAACAAGGTAAAGGTTAGCCTGACAGGACGTAACAAAACAGCGCACGTCTTGGCAAAGAGCCTTTTTTCAACGGACATACAATAAACAAAGAAAACGAATATAAAAAATAAAAACTTAGCTGCGGTGAAATCCAAAGAATTGAAGCTGGGACTAGCGTGGTCCCTCACAGCCTTGGTCTATGACGCTGCGTCACTGGCCGATTAGCTCATTAACTAAAAGTAGGGCGCAATAATCTTCTGCACAGAAGGCGTGTCTGTATAGATAAGAGAAGATAAAACAAAAAAAACTAAACGATTTGCTACCTCCACCCTCATCTGGTCACAACGTCATGTTAGATGACTGCGTTATCCAACCTGGCCGCCTGGCCTCGGTAATGTCGCCAAGCTGCAGAGCTCCACTCATTTCGGCCACAGTGTCAAATAGAGATATTAGCCTCAGAGTTATGAGGATGGAAGAAAGCGAAACATCAACAACAGTATTCTCTTAACAAAGTAAGACTTTTCTAACTGATCAAAGGTTGACGTAATCGTGGAAATATTCACATCTCGGCCTTTAGTTTTACACTGGTACAAAAAAAACATTAGTTTTTACATGGTAAAACTCATTTCTCCTATGATGGAACAATTTTGAAGAATAGTAAAAAGTATGGAATATACTGCGTGTGCCCTATAATGCAATGAAGAAAATGACTTTAATGACTATTAAACAGACATTCAGTATTCAGAGGCGCTGATAGGATTAATTATTACCCGGTAGGGGTCAAGATGTTGACCACCCGCCAGCCCTACCATGAGAACGAGACCTACTGTTGGTCTAAATTGCAACGCCGCCCATACACACAAAAAAAAAACAACAACACACACACACACATACAAACAAACACACAGAAACACACACACACACTTTCACTTGCCGATACAGATATTTAAACGCACCAGAAGCAAACGAAATGAAACCAGACTTATCACCACGTTATGAATGCAGGAGTAAGATGCGACATTTGACTACATAGAAATAATTTTGATACACATATAAAGCTGGTAGTCTAATCCCTTAATTTAGCGCATTGTAGATTTCGATTCATAAAATATATATTTTTTAAACTTACCATTTTAATTATTAATATGAAATACATTTCAAAATTTAAAACATTATTTTTATTAAAAATATAATAAAATCAATTGTTTACGATTTGTATGAAATAAAAATTGGTATGTTTCAGTCATCTTCAGTGATTTACGTACGGCGCCATTGTTGTTGTTGTTCGAAGTCTGATTTTATTTAATTTGTTTTTAATGTTAAAAAAAATAAACCTTTAAATTCAACAAAACACACAAAAACTAATTTTAAAGCATTAAATACTTTTAAAAAATATAGATCTACCTGATTTAAGTGTTTAAATTAGTTAATGTAAGTTATTTAATTTTTTTTATTGTTCTAAAAACTTCAAATGGATTAAAAGAATTGTTTACCCAGCTTTCTTGTGTAAAATGTCTATGAAACGTTTAAACGGCTTTCTGAGACTAGTGGACACATTTTCTACGTATAACTATTGATTTAAAGAGATAAGATTGCATATCTATATATACATTAATTATATAACTAAAATATATGTATGTGTGTTTGTTCGTTATGGCTGACTAAACCATTCACCCGATCACAATGAAATTTTAGGAAATTGTTGATTATGCTTCTGGAATGGTTGATGTGAAAATAAAATTTGAGCATTGACACTCATTGGGGGCAGGGGCCCCAAAATGTTTTTCTCTTATATGAGCTATATAAAAATTAGTTTAAGCGTCGGCTTCTTGGAAAGTGAATGGATATTGACCGAACTTAGTGCACACATACTTTATAGACCATATTAAAATACCATAAGGTGTTGACCTCCTAATATCCATTCCTTTGGGGCCGGGGGCCAAAAATCTTTTTTTTCCGTAAGCGTTTTAAGAATTTAATCTCATTATGAAATTACACTACCTTAAAAGATATTGAAAAATGTATCTACATGTATTGTGATTTAAATTGAAGTAAACATGTATTTTAAAGTTAATTTCTTGCACCGATTGGGCTTGGGGGCTCTTAATGTAATTTTTGCCTAAATGAGATATATACAAATTGTTTAAGCGTTCACTACAATGGAAAATCTCGACAATCTCAACAAATATCTATAAAACTTTCAATATGATGCGAATTGAAATGAACCAATGTTTCAAAACTAACATCATGCACCAATTTTACCAGGGGGACCTTAATGTTATGTTTCGTTTTATTTATCTATATGTCTATCTTTATTTATATAAAGGAAATTATATCTCTGTGTATGTTCATGTCCTTTATATAAATAGCCGATTAAGCCATTACGCCGATAGTTACGAAACTTTAGGAGACTGATGAGTACGTTTCAGCAACGGTAACTGGCAACATCTCTCTATATAAATCAAAGTATGTATGCATGTCCGTTATGTTAATCTCTTGCACCTACTGGGCCTGGGGGCCCAAGATGTCGTTTTTACCTTTATAAGATACATACAAATTAATTTTGTGTTAACGACTTGGAAAATGGATGGATCTTCACCAAACCTGGTATATAAAAACTTAACAGCCAATATTAAAATATAATGGGGCACTGAACTCCTAATAACCAATTCTTGAGGCTTTGGGTCCAAAATTCTTTATTTTTAAACGTTTAAGATTTTATTCCCCAAACAATTATGGATTTTGACAAATCATCTATCCATTATTATTTATATCTTGCACTGAATGACCATAGGGGCCCATAATGAATGTAATTTTTAGCTTTATGAGACATATACCAAGTTTTAGTACACAAATTTTGGTTAATATCCGTGTGTGTGTGTGTGTGTGTGTGTGTGTGTTTATTTGTTAGCTATTGTGTAAATGAATGGATATTAACCGAAATGTGTGTACCTTAACTTGGTAGCCCCATACTAAAATTCTAGGGGAATGAAGTTCTCATTTTTATTCTTTTTGGTCCAGTGGCCTAATTGTCTTTTTGTTTTGTTGTTGTTGTTTTTGTTGTTTTTTTTTTTTTT
>MUZC01004813.1:1303077-1326608 GCA_002072015.1 Radix auricularia | reverse complement strand
ATATATTATGAAATTGAATTAAAATTAACATGATTTAAAATTATCTTTATAAATGTAGTAGAGTCTATATCCCAAGTGACTGAGAAAATTATTGGATCTTGCCAAGCTTGGAACATAAAAATTCACAGTCTACATTCAATTACTATAGTGCAATGAACTCCTAATGTTCATTCCCTTTGGGCGGGGGGCTTAAAATTTCTTCTTTTACTGCAAGTTAATAATTTAATTTCTAATCATTTTACACGATATCGAGAAACAAAGCAAGAGTACAATGGCAATTTAAAAAATCTAAATTATCACCCATTTTGAAGTTGAAACCGGCTCCGTAGTATCGCTCTTTTTTTGGATAAACTTTTACATTTTTAATGTACTCATCCGTTTGCTATGAAACACGGATTATTATCTGTTTTGCACACTTTCACAAAGGTTTCTGACATAAAATGTCTTAAAAACACATCACTCATTGGTTTCTGTAAATTTATTTATTTTTTACTGAGATCGTTGCAACGCACGACGGGTCAGCTAGTAAAATAATTTTAAAAATGTACGAGTATCAGCTGCTGTATCAGGTTTCGGGATGTTTATAAAGCCATAGTCATGTAAGTTCAAGTATAACTATTAGTTATATGCTTTTTCATTTACCATCTTCCCAGAATAGGATTAATCGGCGAAAATAGAAATCTACTGATTCATGTTTTACCTCGTAAGTAATTGCTAATTTACCAAAGAAGTTTTTTGGTTTCAATTCTTTTATTGTGTTACTGAGTGAGTGAATAATGTGTTCCTGTTAGATTGGTCATGTTAGGTGGGTCATGTTAGGTGGGTCGTGTTAGTTGGGTCATGTTAGTTGGGTCCTGTTAGGTGGGTCGTGCTAGTTGGGTCATGACAGTTGGGTCATGTTAGGTGGGTCATGTTAGGTGGGTCATGTTAGGTGGGTCGTGCTAGTTGGGTCATGTTATTTGGCCATGTTAGTTAGGTAATGTTATTTGGGTCATTTTAGTTGGGTCATGTTAGGTGGGTCATGTTATTTGGGTCATGTTAGTTGGGTCATGTTAGTTGGGTCATGTTAGTCCATAGTCATGTAAGTTCAAGTATAACTATTAGTTATATGCTTTTTCATTTACNTGTTAGTTGGGTCATGTTAGTTGGGTCATGTTAGTTGGGTCATGTTAGTTGGGTCATGTTAGTTGGGTCATGTTAGTTGGGTCATGTTAGTTGGGTCATGTTAGTTGGGTCATGTTAGTTGGGTCATGTTAGTTGGGTCATGTTAGTTGGGTCATATTAGTTGGGTCATGTTAGTTGGGTCATGTTAGTTGGGTCATGTTAGTTGGGCCATGTTAGTTGGGTCATGTTAGTTGGGTCATTTTAGTTGGGTCATGTTAGTTAGGTCATGTTAGTTGGGTCATGTTAGTTGGGCTATGTTAGTTGGGTCATGTTCGTTGGATCATGTTAGTTGGGTCATGATAGTTGGGTCATGTTAGGTGGGTCATGTTAGGTGGGTGATGTAAGTTGGGCTATGTTACGTGGCTCATGTTAGGTGGGTCGTGCTACTTGGGTCATGACAGTTGGGTCATGTTAGGTGGGTCATGTTAAGTGGGTCATGTTAGGTGGGTCTTGCTAGTTGGGTCATGTTAGTTGGGTCATGTAAGTTTAGTCATGTTGGTTGGGTCATGTTAGTTGGGTCATGTTAGTGGGTCATGTTAGGAGGGTCATGATAGTTGGGTCATGTTTTTTGGGTCATGTTAGTTGGGTAATGTTAGTTGGGTCATGTTAGTTGGGTCATGTTAGGTGGGTCATGTTAGGTGGGTCATGATAGTTGGGTCATGTTAGTTGGGTCATGTTAGGTGGGTGATGTAAGTTGGGCTATTTTACGTGGCTCATGTTAGGTGGGTCGTGCTAGTTGGGTCATGACAGTTGGGTCATGTTAGGTGGGTAATGTTAGGTGGGTCATGTTTGGTGGGTCTTGCTAGATGGGTCATGTTTGTTGGGTCATGTAAGTTTAGTCATGTTAGTTGGGTCATGTTAGTGGGTCATGTTAGGTGGGTCATGTTAGGTGGGTCATGATAGTTGGGTCATGTTAGTTGGGTCATGTTAGTTGGGTAATGTTAATTGGGTCATTTTAGTTGGGTCATGTTAGGTGGGTCATGTTAGTTGGGCCATGTTAGTTGGGCCATGTTAGTTGGGTCATGTTAGTTTGGTCATGTTAGTTAGGTCATGTTATTTGGGTCATTTTAGTTGGGTCATTTTAGTTGGGTCATTTTAGTTGGGTCATGTTAGTTGTGTCATGTTAGTTAGGTCATGTTATTTGGGTCATGTTAGTTGGGCCATGTTAGTTGGGTCATGATAGTTGGGTCATGTTAGGTGGGTGATGTTAGTTGGGCTATGTTACGTGGGTCATGTTAGTTGGGTCATGTTAGTGGGTCATGTTAGTGGGTCATGTTAGGTGGGTCATGATAGTTGGGTCATGTTATTTGGGTCATGTTAGTTGGGTAATGTTAGTTGGGTCATGTTAGTTGGGTCATGTTAGGTGGGTCATGTTAGGTGGGTCATGATAGTTGGGTCATGTTAGTTGGGTCAAGTTAGTTGGGTAATTTTAGTTGGGTCATGTTAGTTGGGTCATGTTAGTTGGGTCATTTTAGTTGGGTAATGTTAGTTGGGTCATTTTAGTTGGGTCATGTTAATTGGTTAATGTTAGGTGGGTCATGTTAGGTGGGCCATGTTAGTTGTGTCATGTTAGTTGGGCCACGTTCGTTGGGCCACGTTAGTTGGGTTATGTTGGTTGGGTCATGTTGGTTGGGTTATGTTAGTTGGGTCATGTTATTTGGGTCATGTTAGTTGGGTCATGTTATTTGGGTCATGTTAGTTGGGTCATGTTGGTTGGGTTATGTTAGTTGGGTCATGTTGGTTGGGTCATGTTAGTTGGGTCATGATAGTTGGGTCATGTTAGGTGGGTCATGTTAAGTGGGTCATGTTAGGTGGGTCGTGCTAGTTGGGTCATGACAGTTGGGTCATGTTAGGTGGGTCATGTTAAGTGGGTCATGTTAGGTGGGTCTTGCTAGTTGGGTCATGTTAGTTGGGTCATGTAAGTTTCGTCATGTTGGTTGGGTCATGTTAGTTGGGTCATGTTAGTGGGTCATGTTAGGAGGGTCATGTTAGTTGGGTCATGATAGTTGGGTTATGTTATTTGGGTCATGTTAGTTGGGTAATGTTAGTTGGGTCATTTTAGTTGGGTCATGTTAGGTGGGTCATGTTAGGTGGGTCGTGCTAGTTGGGTCATGACAGTTGGGTCATGTTAGGTGGGTCATGTTAGGTGGGTCATGTTAGGTGGGTCGTGCTAGTTTGGTCATGTTATTTGGCCATGTTAGTTAGGTAATGTTATTTGGGTCATTTTAGTTGGGTCATGTTAGGTGGGTCATGTTAGTTGTGTCATGTTAGTTGGGTCATGTTAGTTGGGCCATGTTAGTTGGGTCATGTTAGTTGGGTCATTTTAGCTGGGTCATGTTAGGTGGGTCATGTTAGTTGGGTCATGTTAGTTTGGTCATGTTTGTTGGGTCATGTTAGTTGGGTCATGTTAGTTGGGTCATGTTAGTTGGGTCATGTTAGTTGGGTCATGTTAGTTGGGTCATGTTAGTTGGGTCATTTTAGTTGGGTCATGTTAGTTGGGTCATGTTCGTTGGATCATGTTAGTTGGGTCATGATAGTTGGGTCATGTTAGGTGGGTCATGTTAGGTGGGTGATGTAAGTTGGGCTATGTTACTTGGCTCATGTTAGGTGGGTCGTGCTAGTTGGGTCATGACAGTTGGGTAATGTTAGGTGGGTCATGTTAAGTGGGTCATGTTAGGTGGGTCTTGCTAGTTGGGTCATGTTAGTTGGGTTATGTAAGTTTAGTCATGTTGGTTGGGTCATGTTAGTTGGGTCATGTTAGTGGGTCATGTTAGGAGGGTCATGTTAGTTGGGTCATGATAGTTGGGTCATGTTATTTGGGTCATGTTAGTTGGGTCATGTTATTTGGGTCATGTTAGTTGGGTCATGTTGGTTGGGTTATGTTAGTTGGGTCATGTTCGTTGGGTCATGTTAGTTGGGTCATGTTGGTTGGGTCATGTTAGTTGGGTCATGTTAGACGGGTCATGTTAGTTGGGTCATGTTGGTTGGGTTATGTTAGTTGGGTCATGTTAGTTGGGCCATGTTAGACGGGTCATGTTAGACGGGTCATGTTAGTTGGGTCATGTTAGTTGGGTCATGTTGGTTGGGTCATGTTGGTTGGGTCATGTTAGTTGGGTCATGTTATTTGGGTCATGTTATTTGGGTCATGTTGGTTGGGTCATGTTAGTTGGGTCATGTTAGTTGGGTCATGTTAGTTGGGTCATGTTGGTTGGGTTATGTTGGTTGGGTCATGTTATTTGGGTCATGTTGGTTGGGTTATGTTAGTTGGGTCATGTTAGTTGGGTCATGTTGGTAGGGTTATGTTAGTTGGGTCATGTTAGTTGGGTCATGTTAGTTGGGTCATGTTGGTTGGGTCATGTTGGTTGGGTTATGTTAGTTGGGTCATGTTAGTTGGGTCATGTTAGTTGGGTGATGTTAGTTGGGTCATGTTAGTTGGGTCATGTTGGTTGGGTCATGTTGGTTGGGTCATGTTGGTTGGGTCATGTTATTTGGGTCATGTTATTTGGGTCATGTTAGTTGGGTCATGTTAGTTGGGTCATGTTAGTTGGGTCATGTTAGTTGGGTCATGTTAGTTGGGTCATGTTAGTTGGGCCATGTTAGTTGGGTCATGTTAGTTGGGTAATGTTAGTTGGGCCATGTTTCAAGTGATTTTAATAATATCTCAATCAACCTTGCTGTTGTACTTAAGGACATGACATTATTTGACAAAAGCAAAACTTTTTAAACCGATACTTACAATAAATAATGAAAGCAAAAGTTGAAAAACTAAAACATCAAAGATAACATCCATCCAATACGGTAAACAAGGTGAATAACAAACTACGACAGTAAAAGAAAATTAAAATTGTTAAGCTTTAAAAATCAACACAAAATAAAGTCTATTATCAATAATAACGCTACATTTTCAATTTGAATTCAACTCATTTATTTTTTATGAAGTTCTTCCAAAATATCTTCCGGAAGAAAAATGTTTTAAAGTTCAATTAAATTAATTTTGAACACATAATTTTAGACAACTCGAATAAAGTTGCCGACTTGTGGTCCGTTTTTTTTTAAATTTCTTTTTTTTAACAAATCTCAAATACAGGTAAAGAAGAAACCGGAAAACCCATCGCGAGAATTATACCTTCAGTTCCCTGCAGCACGGTTCCCCCACGAATGACGTGGGAACAACGGGAACCAACTGGGTATTTCTTCCAAGGTGCCTGGCAGTCACTTTTGTGTCAAGTCAACAAAAATTACGACGCTGGCTGCAGGAACAATGTCCAGGTGAGAGTTTTACCACCAGAAATAATATCCAGGTGAGAGGTTTGCCTCCAAGAACAATCTCCATGTGAGAGGTTTGTCTACAGAAACAATGTCTAGATGAGAGGTTTGCCTCCAGAAACAATGTCCAGGTGAGATGTTTGTCTACAGAAACAATGTTCAGGTGAGAGGTTTGTCTACAGAAACAATGTCCAGGTGAGAGGTTTACTTCCAGATAAAAATGTCCAGGTGAGAGGTTTACCTCCAGATACATTTTCCAGGTGAGAGAGTTTATAACAATAACAAAGTCCAGGTGAGAGGGTTACCAACAAAACAATGTCCATTTGAGAAACAGATGCATGTGCGAGACCAGACGTTGCTTGAATAAATGCTTTTTCAGAACTATACTGATCATTGGCAAATATACGCCAAGGTTACTTTAAATGAAAACTTTCAAAGGCAAACATTATACGCAAACGATAAAAGGAAACTGATTTGACCAGAATCAAAATTTCAATATTGTCAATGAATCAACTATTAGCGTGTTGTCTTAAAGCTAAAAATGTAGACATATTGTGTCTCTTTAAATTTGGGATGGATTATTCTCATACTTAACCGCTTTGAATAATGATTTTAATACAATAGAAAAACTATTTTGATAACACATTTTAAGAACGATACTCGAAATTTTCAATGTCTTACAGATTCCCTTGTACAATAACATCGGTGTCTGTTTTTTTAATGACAGATTTTAATGGCTGGTGACTCCAATCTTCGGGGCCATTATTACACGGAGGTCAGCCGGACCAAATGCGATGAGGTTCTGAAGGCCAGCACGGAGAAGTGGCACAAGCCCCTCATGTGTGTCAACATAGCCAGGAACTTTACAATGAAATGGTTCCCTCATTCAAACCCTTTCAGAACATCCTCAGTAAGTTGGTGAGATTATCCTCAGAAAGTTGGTAAGATTATGATAAGAAAGTTCATGAGATTATCATAATTAAGTTGGTGAGATTATCTTCAATAAGTTGGTGAGGTTATCTTCAATAAGTTGGTGAGATTATCATAAGAAAGTTAATGAGATTATCCTAAGAAAGTTTATGAGATTATCTTAATTAAGTTGGTGAGATTATCATCCTGTGACTGATTTACTTTCACATTGGCATGTGTTTGTGGGCGTTATGAAAATACTATAATCTCTCGTCTCTCACACAATAATCCAATGCACCAATTAAAGTCAGAAAAAAGACTCTTTAATTACAAAATATTCAACATATCCATACACGTATGTCACAATATACAACACTGGTCTCTCAAATTCATATAACATAAATCATGTCAGCCATATAGACTTGACCTCCTACCACTACCCACCTCCTCAAGTCACGTCTCGTGTCCGCCTCGACTCAGCGACCACACCTTGGACTTAGTTGACCTAAAAAAAATCGCATTCCATTTTTAACACATGTTCGCTCCACTTTTCTATTTGCTGTCATGTGACAATGTTATAGATCTATATTATTCACATTAATTGAAATCTTGTAATATGCAAAATAACACCATAAAGGCAATAATTAAAGTGTTGATATTTAACATGTCAGTCTGGTGTCAGTGGTCAAAACATTTATGGCTGAATCGTGGTGTGATCGACGCTACAGGGTATAAATGTCTGGGTTCAAAATGTCATACCACCGATATTTTCTTGCTCTGTTGCCCCAGACTGTTGGGGCTCATGTCCTACCACCGATATTTCTTGTCCTGTTCCACCAGACAGTTTGGGTTCATCCTCTGAAGGACATGCTACCCGCCAACATCGCCATCGACAGCATCCCGTCCACGGGTCGTCACATCATCCTACTTAACCACTACCTTCACCTGACTGGACAGCACATCAGTGTGTTTGAGGACAAGATGGTTCTCATCAGAGACGCGCTGGTCAGAGTGTTTGACCGCAACCCCAACGTCATCGCTCTCCTCCAGGTGAGTAGTGGCTTACGTCATCCTCGAAAGATAATCAGGTCAAATCTTTAAAATCTACTGCTATCAGAGTTGTTAATGTGTGTCAAGTCCTAGGTCTCTAGCTAACTAAAACACCGGCTTAAACTAGAAACACAGTTTTTTTAAAAATTCAAACATATATACCGACTATTCAGTGAGTATATTAAAGGATTTTACGAAACCCGTCAGAATAGAAGAGAATTTTTATATTAAATAGACATATTTCATAAGTAATAGAAATGTTTTTTTTTTTTTAAATTTATTTTTATTTTTTTACTTTTTTAATTTAAAAAAAATATGATGGAAAATCGTATTTATTTCCTGTTGCGTTTTCCTCCCACTTCAAGGCTCCTCACGTTGTGAGAAGTGGGGGCGGCTACAGGATGGGGGACATGCTGAGTCGTTTCTACGCCAAGATTCAGATGGTGGTGTTCAAAGACCTGAGAGACAAGCTGGTTTACTTCCCTTTGTTAGACCTGACCACAGCTTGCCAAAACGAGGACAGCCACCCAACACACGCCGTACTCAAATATTTAACAATGTACTTAGTAGGGAGTGTCTGTGACAGAGCGATGTGATGGTACTATAACAATATATTTAGTAGGGAGTGTGTGGGACAGAGTAGCGCTGTGATGGTACTGTTACAATTTATTTTTTGTTAGAGGCGTAAAGAGACGCGTGCTGAGATGGTACTATAACAAAGTGCATGGCAGAGGTGTGACAGAGTAGCGATGTGATGGTACTGTAACACGGTACTTGATAGACACTTTGACAGAGTAAGGCTTTGGGGATACAGTATGAAAGTGCATGGTAATGTCTGTGACAGAGTATTGCTGTTAATCAAGTGCAATATGTAATGATACTTTTTTCCCTTTTTTGTGACAAGGGAGAATGAGACATAAAAATGGAGGAAAATTTGACTTAATAGACAATGAGCAGTTTGAACTAGTAAATCGATTATTAAATACACATCCATGAAGTAGACTTTACACAGGTCATGGGTTGAGCTTAGAGTGAGCTTAGTGTGATGACGTTGGTAATAGTTAATATTGTGAAATTTTGTAGTGTTTCGGGAATATGATTTATTAGCCCAAGTAATTAATTGTTGATTTTGTTACATGTATCAGTTCATTTCTTATAGTGACTTCTTCCCTGATTTCATGAAGATTTCCTGAAGTAATTTGTCTTGTTCAAGTCATATGCTCTAGACCAGGGGTCTCAAAACTACAGCCCGCGGGCCAGATGCGGCCCGCGAAGCCCTAGCATCTGGACCATGGAGACCTTTTAGTTTCGAAAAAAAAAGAAAAAAAAAGAAAAAAGAGAGAGAGAGGGAGAGAAAAAAAAGAGAGAGAGAGGGAGAGAAAAAAAAGAGAGAGAGAGAGGGAGAGAGAGGGATATATATATATATATATATATATAAATAATATTTTTTACCTGTAGTTTACCACAAAACTTAGTAGTTTGGGGTTAGAAGCCCCTTAGCTACTGTTTGACAGTTAATGCGACCCTCCAGCTGAGATGTTTGAAGACCCCTGCTCTAGACATTAGACATTTACTGACAGCCGTACACATGTAGATGTAAAATAAACTTATGGGTCACATACTTTGAGACAGAGACGTACCGAGAATGAGTGGGAAAGAGGTGTTCCCATACCAATGGGTGTGCTCTCATACCCAGGGGCGTTGTGTTTTTTCTTAAAATCTACCCATGCATGATCTTGCGAAGTGTCTGAGGAAAATCAACCTTGCTCATCCCATTCAGCATTAATATTAACAAATTTATTTTACTTTTAGATGCATTAGTTTTTCATTGGGTAATTTTAAAAATAATTATAAAAAAAAAAAATAAATAAATCCTTTTTTAAATATTTTTTTAAAAAAATGTATTTTTCAAAAAAAACATAGCGACTTTTCTCTACTCGCTTTTCCATCTTTGTGATGACCGAATTACGCAATCGTAGTAATCTATAATAAGTGAAAGTATTGTTCCTCTGCTTGGTTAAACATTATCAGATCGCTGATGATTTCATGTTAAAAGCTTTAAAATCTTATTTGATATTTTAATTATTTATGATCCCACAAGACTCAGACAGTACAAGACGTTGAAAACGTAACATAAAAAGTTTGCTGTAAAGGTTTGTACTTGTATAAATCCCGATCACTTCAAACACATGTAGTGTACAAATAAACCATGAGTATTTTTTGGACTTAATTTATTGTAATTTAAAACTAAAAGAATGAGTGAACTCTTGAGTCATCATTTGGGGCTTGACTTAAGATTGACACAAATTGCGCAGTTGTCCAATACGTCATCCATGATCAGTAAAGCTACCACATCAGACGTGCCTAGAGCGATGAGATTAGTTAAGCTGTGTGTATGCTGAAGACAAGTATTGTAAGGTACAGCATAGCAGCCGGGGAGTGCAGCAACAGTTCAGCTTGGCTTTTTACACTGTTAGCACAAGCTGGCCACACTGGTAGCACAAGCTGGCCACACTGGTAGCACAAGCTGGCCACACTGGTAGCACAAGCTGGCCACACTGGTAGCACAAGCTGGCCTCACTGGTAGCACAAGCTGGCCACACTGGTCTTAAAGATTAGTATAAAGCGTGTAATTTAAGCAGATGTTATTGAAAAGTAGCTGATTCACTGTATAGTTCCAGTGGCAAACCCTATCTTTTGTTATGAAGAGCTTTCAAACTTTCCAATAGCCTTTGGTTAAAGCAGACGCAGTGGTTCCCAAAAGGTCCGCGGAACCGTTCAGGGGATCCGTGGAATATTAAAATTGATTTGGGGGTCCCTGAACAACGTCAGGGGATCCGCGCATGGTTTAGTTTAAATAATAAAACTGTTAAATTTTTATTATTATGTACATAGAAATAAATAATTCTTAATTATTGGAAACATATACAAAAGGAAACGCTATTTGCTTAATTTTTTACAAATGAGGTTGAAGGAATATCCTTGATTTTCTGGCATATCTAAAACAAGCTGTACCAAATGTATTTTCAGTTCTTTTTTGTCATTCATCGACATCATTTATTGGCAACAAATCTTAGTGAAATTTTGCACGGATCACTAGATCACATCAATAGAGCAGCTAATAAAATCAAAAGAAATTGCTTCAATGAGAGATTATTTGCGCCATATTGTTTGGAAAATATGGTAAGCATAGGCTTACAGGATCACACAGAAGAACGTTGGTTATCAAAAGTGCATATTTAATTCGATTTATGCTCTCCTTGATTCCGAATTCCTGGAAAAATCAAAGACAATGATTAGTAACACAATTAACTAAAAAAAAACGACATATCCTTTATAAGTGATTTATTTATCCAACTTTAACTAAATTAATTTGAAACTAAAAGAATTGTATCTGAGTTTGTTGCAAAACTTCTTCTGTGCAAAACACACTAAAGTTTCACATTTTTTCGTAATTTTAAAATAGAGATACGTGTTTGCTGGCTTACTGCCAACAATTCAAGCAGACCTCAGACTTGAAAAAATCATTTGAAGACATTATTCACTCGGATATTCCCGAAAGGAAGTTGAACCCTTCTGCACGTGGACAAACTAAGATCCCAAACACAGATGAACCCATACAAACACAGAAGCAGCTTTTTGAAAGGAGGAACTTAAACCAATGTTTGAACCAAGGTACCACACATTCTAGTAACAAAAACAGCTCCCAATTTTATATCCTGCATTATGGGTTATTGTACTGCCCAATTTTAGGTCCTGCGTAATGGGTTTATATATGCGCAGCTCACTGGTAGGGCAAAAATCACTGTGTACCAGTCCTGATTGCTCAGCATCTCCTTTATGGCGGCAAGTGCTGGACGACCTACGCCAAGCAAATAAAGCATCTTAACAGTTTCCACTTATGAAGCTTGCGTAGAATCCTAAACATCAAGTGGCAGGATAAAACCCACAATGTGGAGGTACTCAGAAAGAGCCACATGCTGAGTATGCACTCAATTCTGAATTAGAGGCGCCTGCGGTGGTTGGGTCATGTCCGCTGTATGAGCACGGAACGAATTCCAAGAGTCCTGCTTCACGGTGAGCTGGCAACTGGTGTGAGGAAAAGAGGTCGCCCCTGTCTACGCTTCAGGATAGTCTGCAAGAAAGACATGTTGCTGGCGCAGATAGTGCATAAGACGTGGGAGACCATCGCCGAGGAGCGGACACTCTGGCGGGCTAAATTGCGTAAGGGCACTCAAGTTGTGGAAGCATCCCTCAGAGCTAGGAGAGAAGGGCCGGGAGTAAGGGGAATGGGAAAGAAGAGTGGCAGTAAACGCCATCGTCCATTGAGGACGGATGGATGCTATTTATATATGGATTATTGCACATATGGTTTTGACTGATTTCCCGTCTTCCTAATTGGTAGAACAAAGATTCAGTGGCGTTGTGAATCTCATCATAAAAAAAAACAACAGAAAACGACTAGAAATTGGTGCTCGTGGGGTTCTCCAGTTGCTACTCGCAAACATTGAGTCGGCCATAAAAACACTCATAAAATCTCATCACGTTAATCATAGTTGTTGTTTTTAATTTAAAACAAAAGACAATGTCAATAAATACCGTACTTCTTCATCAAAATGTTGCTTTTTTATTGTTATTTTTGTACTATGCATTTATGTAGTTTTTTCACCCGGGGTCCGTGGGGGAAGTTTTCACTATAAAAGGGATCCGTGGGTCAAAAAGTTTGGGAACCGCTTGAATTAGTCCAAATAGTCGCGTTGTCAATAATATGCAAAATTATAACGCAGGAAAATTATTTCCGAGACACAAAAGTGAATAGGATTTTTTTTATTTTTAGAATGAACAATAAAAAAAAGTTTAGGGAATGAACAATGAATACACGTTTTTGATTATCAATAACAAGAAAGTTTTTGATAATTATAAAAAAAATACAAGTTTATTATAATCTCTATAAATAATGAAATTGGTTTTATTATGTAGTGCCTCTTATAGGGCGAAAAATAGCGTACAGTACAATCGGTGAGACGCCCGATCCACTAACCATTGGTTGAATCTGTTGGTGTGATGATATTTTTTCTGCCTCTCTCAGTTTTTCTATAGCTTTTAAAGATAATCTAAAAATGTCTCTTTGGCATATTCACGTTTTTGTACCCTTAAGCCTTGCTTATAAATTAATTAGATATTCTAAACGGTGTATGGGCATGTTTAAGAATGCTTACGTAACAACGTTCTAGAGCAGTGGCGGATTTAGCTATAGGGCAGGGGGGACGGGTCGCCCCCCCCCGCGCACCTGTTTGGTCTAAAATGGCGCCCCCCTTAAGACGCACTTAATGAACACTGAAAAGGTGTAACTAGAGCAGAAAAAAAGATTGTTAAACACGAAACTTTTAATCAATAACTAAACTGCAATACGACAATATTGGCTTGCTAAATATTGAATTTCAAAACTGCATTATCTGGTTTGGTCAGTCAGGAGCGTCGCTAAGTGGAAAAGAATAGAGAAGAATTTGAAACGAATGATAGGCCTGACATTGTTTTAGAATAACAGAGGACACAGAGAACAATCTTGCTTTATTGATGGTAGTTGTATAAATACTGGAAATTTTCGTTAAATGTTCAGTTTATTAGCCAACTATGATTCCACTTTAAATAGTAATCTAAAGTTTAGAAAGAAAAATGAAATTTATTTAAGTAATGATGAGCAAATTCATTTAATTCAATCATTTGCACCTGAATTATCAGCAGCAATTGATAATAAAGTTAAGTATTCACATTTCATTTCTTTAATTATTGATTCAACCATTAATATATCTAAAATTCATCAGATGTCACTTTACGTTCAGTTTTAAAATTAAGAAATGTTGAAGAAAGATTTATAGGCTTGTATACTTTGGTAAACAGAAATGCTGCAAACCTGCATTTGCCTAGAAGATTCTAACGGAACTACACATTACAAAAGCGAAACATTGACATCACAACCTGTGTAGGAAAGGCATACGATGGCGCATCTGTGATGTCTGGAATTAAGAGTGGACTTAAAACTTTCACCCAATGTTGTCCTCATGTTTTGAATTTGGTCACTATCGAAGCAATTTCTGTACACAGTAATGTACAGTTGTTTTGTTGTTTTTTTTTTGCTCAGCTGAAAGGTTGTATGCATTCTTTACGTCTAGTTTACCACGTCTACATACTCTTAAAAAAGATCATAAATGTCAATATGAATTAACAGAAAAAACTCAGAAATGACTTTCTGATACAAGATGGTCAAGCCATAAGCATGCAGTCGATGCAGTTGTTGAATCATTCTCTGCTATTCTAGCCACTCTAGAAGATATAAATTCAGGGAAATCAACATAACATAGAGGAAGTGTCGGAAGTCAGAGCAGAAGCTGTGGGACTATCTGTTTTAATAACAAATATTCTTTTGTTTTTTCTGATGCTATTTGTACAAAAGCTGGTTGATATTTTCGTGTTATCAAACCACTTGTAGCGCAAGAGTATTGACATTGCAATTGCAAAACGATTGATCGATGTTGGAAGAAATAAGTTTGTTGAAAAGAGAAGCGATCAAGCTTTTTAAAATTCTGAAAGTAGATGTCTAATCATCTATTAACGAAAATTGTTCCAAACTAGATGTTAAAAACAAAATTTAAAGAAACTCAAATTTGCAAAAAATAAAAGTATGGCAGGTGAACTTAGTAGAGATGAAAGGGCTGATGATCCAACTACTAGTTTTAAATCTGAAACATACTTCACTATCTTGGATACACTACTAAAATAAATAGATGATCGATTTAATGACTTTAGGGGCACAGCTATTTAGTTCTATTGTATTGATCCATCAAAAATGTTGGAAGAAAATAAGGATTCTCTTTGAAGTTGATGCAAAATTTACAAACATATTAACCCCGAAGAAGCAATTGTTGAATAGTATACCTTCAAATATTTGTATGCATGACAACGCCCAATACAACGTCCATCTTAACATCCATCACAACGTCCATCATAACGTCCATCACTATCTACAACTAGTGAGCTACAACTTCAAGACTTTCTACCATTCTTGTTCGAAAAATAAATGGCATCAGGACTCCCTAATTTGTCAATACTCTATAAAAATTTACTTGAATCTTCTTGGTAGCAATGATTGAAAATCATCAAAATTATTTGCTCTCAAAAATGAAAAACGAACGCCTGTCTGGATTGGCAATAATTTCAAATGAACGTGAGAACTTTTACTTTGAATCAACGATAAATCGTTTAGTTTAGGTTCACGTAGAAAGGAATTTAAATAAGGCTCAGGGCTCTATACAAATTCGCATTAACTAAGTTTCTTTCTTAGATAAAAGAAATATACTATTGAAATAAATATACGTCACTATTTTGAAAACATATCTGTTTATATTGTTTCTTCTGTTTGTCTTGTTCGATGATTTGGAAAAATTACTAAATTAGTAGGCTCATAATTATTATTTCTAGGGCTGCAGAAATTAATGATTAATTTCTTGAGTAATAATTAAAAATGTTTAAAGATTAAATTATTTTTAACGATTAATTGACACATCACTTACAAACAATTGGAAGTAAAAAAAAAAGTATATATAAAAATTTTTAAAAATAGCGCCTGATAAATAATGAATTTCCTGAAGATGACATGTACATTTTGGTTTTAAAATAGTGACTGACGGGAATGTTCAAAATGTTGATAAAGTTTGCCTACTTATCAAACCAAATGAAAAGCGTATTAAGCTAATGGCAGTAATGGCGTTTGACTTAGAGACGGAAATGACGACAGCTCTTCTGATGAATTACTGCGTTACAAAATGGAGATGAACATTCTTGAATCCATTAATCCAGTACAATGGTGGAAAGTTAATGAACACCAATATCTGATAATGTCATTCCTTGCCAAGACCGTTTGAGCATACCAGTTACATCTGTTCCATGTCAATGATTGTTCAGTTCTGCTGGTTATATTGTCGTCAATTAGACCCGTTCATCACTTGAATCAATTAATGTCAACACACTTTTGCGTAGTTGGTGAAAAGTTGATATATAAAGAAGACATTCCATTGTTATTTAGATTTTTATCAGAACGTTAAATTAGTGTTACTTATGACATCATAAATTAAAATTTTGGGCTTTAATCGAAATTAACGATTAATTAATCGTTAATTTTTCAAAAGTTAACAATTAAATTTAAATTAATCGTTAACAGCCCTAGTATTTACCCAAAAATCTGTTTTTATTAAAATTTTCGGCGCCCCCTGAAATTCTCCTCGCCCCCCCCCCACGCAGACAAAGCTAAATCCGCCACTGTTCTAGAGTACTAAAATAGATAATTCGTTTCATTTGGAGTATCACGTAAACAAGTTAGATATAATGAACTGTTTGAGTGAGATTTGACAGTGAGATTTTAAGTTATTGCGTCTTTCTTAAACGCCTGTATTATACAGGCTGTATACATTCCAGCCATGAAGAAGAAGTAGTTTTAACACTGGATGATCCTCTGCAGTCCATTATTTTATGATCGCCATTTATGTAAATCATTCCAGAAATGTAAGTAGTTTGACTTTTAGTTCAATGAAACATTTGAAACCTTCTACAACGTACACTCGTTTTTTTTGTTTTTTTTTTAAATTTCAATCGGGCCCCAACTGGACTTGTTTGGTGATGAGCTCAGTTTGAATTTCAGATGACAATTTTTTTAAAACCTTTTTTCACACGATGTTCTGGGAGTGCCTGATCGTATTTAGCAAGCAACTGCATTGGTTCCAGAATTTGCCTTTATTTGCAACAGTATTGTCCTCTCTGTGACCAACAAAAGAATAAAATAAAAAAATAATTAAAACTACAATTTAAAAAAAAAACAACAACACAAAATTGAATTTTACCCGGGATTTTATAATGTCAAAAATTCTATCGAAAACATCCTAGCACTTTGTCTGTTTTTTTTAAACAAATTATTGTTGTTCTTTGTAAATGTTTTTTTTAATCCGATTTCTGATCCTGTCCAAATTTTTTAAAAAAATGTTAAAAATGTCGAGTACTTGTTCACTGGTGGCTACGCTTGGATATACGCGTGCACATTTTTAATGTAATTAAACAAGCATTTTTGTTCATTATTTTTGTTGATGCCACAAATCAAAAGACATTAAAATTAAAATAATAATGCTTTGGTAGAATAAACCATGTAAATAAGGTAACAATTTTTGACATTAGTTTAATTACGATAAAATCAGGCTTGAATCACTTATAGATACCGGAACCATAGCATCATATTCGTGCACTATTTCAGCCCCTATGGTTTCCAATTTAGTAGCATTAGTATTAGAAGACTTAAGATTCATAATGGAGTTTGAAGTTTTGGCATTAGAAACAATCAAGTATATAATATAGTTTCTTTAATTATTTGATTTAAAAAAATTTGCCTTTATTTTATTAAACTTTATATTAACGCTTTTCATTTTTGAAGCTAATTAACGAGGAATTAGCCGCACCCTCCTTTACACAAAATGTGCCGCTCGGAGCTTTCAATTGGCTCATGTTTCATGTACAGTAAGTTTTGCTTTTACAACAGGAGTGGCTCTCAAATTTCAAGAATCATTTAAGCTACCCCTTCTTTAGTGTTAAATTCTCTTACTACTTAAGTACTATTGAGTACAGTAGCATTAGTATCAGAAGAATTTATTTAAAAAAAAAACTCGACTTTCTGATATATTTTTTCTTAGAAGCTAATTAACGACCAGGCCTTTGCGGCCCCTTGCAATGTGCCGCTCGGGGCATTCCCCCCATTGCCCCCTCCTTCACTACGCCATTGCGCTGATGCGTGCGCGTAGATATATATTCGGAAATTATTAAAGTGACATGTAAAAAAAAATATTTTAAACTTCATCTTATAACGAAAGTTGACGGCAAAACTTTTCTGCACAATGAATTGTTCGCTAAGGTGTTCCACGGAAGTTGGTGTTTTACGTCACAGTGTTCTAAAAATAATATAATTTAGTCATCAAATACTTCATATATATGTCTTCTGGTGACTCTCTCACTTATTTCAGAGGATGTAAACATTTACTTATGTGTACAATATATAATATTAACACGTATTTCGATATGTATAAAATGTATACTTTGAAAGTTCCCTAATAGTGACATGAAAATTATCATAGTTTATAGTTCCTTGCATTCAATTATGTTTCTTTTTTAAAAATTATATTCTATTTACAATTCATTAAATATTAATATTAATATTGATTGAACATGTATTTCACATTTTTTCCATTAATATAATAATAATAATAATAATAATAAAATGATAATTTATATAGCACTGTATCCCAGCTATCAGCCGGGCTCACAACGCTTTACATGTAGATAACAATACATATATTAATTAAAGAAAGATTCATATCATTCTCACTACATAAATGACAATAGGCTACACATCAGCTACGTTAATCATTTAAAGAAATGATGTTTCATTTATTCTCAAAATAAATTTTAAAATGATGTGTCTTAAGTGCAGTCTTGAATGACTTAGCAGTTGAAATACTGCGGATGTGCAATGGAAGAGAATTCCATTGTTTGGCTGCACAAAAAGAGAATGACCTTACGCCAAATGTTTTAGTTTTTGTCTTAGGAACACAGAGAATGCGTGTATCTGCAGAAGAGCGTAGCCGATTCAATAACCATCTTATTTTTATTTTAAATTTGGCTTGAGACAATTTTTTTTTCAACTTTTAAAATTAATTTTAACAACACGACCCTTAAAACTTTTATTTTAAAAAATTTAGTTATTGTTGTAAAGTATCATGTTAATTTTTAAAACTTCAATGTTGCAAGCTAGAATGTGGTTGTCTCCTGAAAATTCGGTGCAAATATCTTTTTTTTAAAAAGGGTGTAGCGCGTTTTTTAAAAATAAAAAATATAGTTTATCTAAATGTTAAGTTATATTGAGCTTTAAAAATTTACTAAAATAAAACTAAAGAAATAAATGAAAACAAACAATATCTCAAATTAGAAGTAAACTTTGAAAAAGATGGGTTTTTTATGTTTTACAGTTTTATGACAGTAGTTTTCTTGGCAAAGTACATATACGGTTAGTTGAGATAAAATCTTTTTAAATAAGTTGTTACTTATTGCAACGTTTGCTTAATTGACTGCAAAGCTACTATTATTTTCCAAACAGATCAAAGTAGAATATAAAATGAATCGACACAATTCTGGTTCTCAAAAGTGACGGGAAAAAAAACAGTCCTATTTTATAAACACAGCGATTCTCCTAAACCTAATATCTCTGCTAAATCTGAAGATGTTTCCTTTCCATTAAACTTCCGCCAGGAATAGCCACATCCTGATATATTCAGTATGTTGGTGTATAAATACAGAATCCTCTCTTACCATACAGGTTGTACACCATTTAGAAAACCACAATAATTAGGATGGGGCGCGGTGGTCTTGCGGTAGCGCGCTGGACTGTCGAACCGAGGCAAAACAGATTCACCGGCATAGCATCGGTGCTATCAAGGTCCCTGGGGCATTCTGCTAGCCAAACAATCCCCTGCTCACTAGTGGTGGCTTAATAAAAATATGTGAACGCTACTTCAACTTGCCCGATAAGCCGTCATTTTCTGAAAAGGGGTTATTATTATTTATTAATAATTAGGCTAGAACGCATTTAAATAATACCCCGATGTTACTTCTAATCATTGCATTGGTTTAATTGTACCGTGTAAAGTAACCCGTTTCATAATCCTATCCCGCCATCTCCTTTCGCTTCTTTCCTACTTGCAGTCAAACTTTTATTTGCGAGATGGTTCAATTTTCCAAGAACGTTATAGGTATTCATAAATGCAGCCATCATTGTTGCTGTCGGATAAGCTATATTCTGTCATTTTATATACATATTTCAAGGTTTTGTGTCTATGGGGAACTGGGAAAAGGCTTCAGGCACGATGTGGAGCCCAAAGAGACTCACACGTACCCAGTTATCAGGGGCCGAAACATTTCTAGCGGTGGCCCTGGCTAACCGGTCAACTTTTGGTCATAGTTAAGTGTAATGAAAATTAACCGATTGGTCAACGAGAGACGGTTATAATTACAATAATTTTTATTCCCTCTAAATCCAAAGATGTCCATATGCAATGCTACATAGATAATTAGCAATAATATGAAATTAAGTTATCTATTGGCATCATTCTCACGGTCAAAACCGTGTGGCAGTTAGAATAACGCCGGGTATTACCCGCACTGTTTACAGTTCGGATAACGTTGGACGTTATTGGCACTGCCAAAACCGTGTGAATAACGCTTGCCTTTCCATTTTGATCAATTTTAGACGGACGTTACAAAAGAGTTATTAAATCCCTTATATTATCTTCGCCCTCTTGTCTGTCATGAACTCTTGGGTGGGTGGAAAAACAAAAGCGAAAAAATATACACTTTCCATAATGCTATCGAGCTGAAATTTTCACACATAGACTTGTGTCACCTAATAGTGAATTTTATCAAAATTTCAGATCAATTGAATGTACCGTAATTAAAATAATGGGTTTTTAGTTCATCTCTTTATAACTGTATTTTCAGCAGTCTGTTTTGTTGACATCCACGTGACACTGAATTCAGTCAAGCCATCCACGACCATATTCCCATGTTTTACAGCAAGAGGAGTTGAGTCACTTTTAGTCTGCAAATGTTTGTCGCGCTGTGTATTATATGGAACATAATCAATACTTTTAGTTATGTCTCATATATAAGGGATTTATAGTCAAAAACTTTTTTTTACGGTTGTTTAATTTTTGAAGCTATTTTTCCAATACTTTATTTTGAGCGGTGGGTTTTTATAATCTTTCATTGTCGAATTATGTTGAGTGACATTTTCATTTACGCCTCGTAAATTTACTTGTTCTAACTTATTATAATAACATTCATATTTATTTTGGCTTTGCGGTACAAAGCAGTGGCCTTTTTTACGGGTACTTTCTTTATATTTTAGATGGGTTAAAACTTGTCCATTACATGCGTCACGCAATGTATGTGTCGCGTGAAACATCACTGTTTGACAGAAAAGAGAACAGGGGAGCGAATACGTGTTAAAATAGGAATGTGATTGTTTTGTTTTAGGTCAACTGAAGGCCAATGTCCAGGCTATGAGTGTGTGTTCATAGAGTGGAAGCGGACGCTGTATATTACGCAAGGTGTGCAGTTGAGAGAGATAGAGAGAAAACAAGAGAAGTGAGTTGAGAAGTTGGAGGATAGGATTCGGATTATTTGAATTTGAGAGACCACTGTTGTATATTGAAACATACTTGTATATAAATATATATTGGATATTTCGTTAGTAAAGAGTATTTTTCCTGACTTAAATTGGTGCAATGATTCATTGTGTGAGAGATGATAGTATTTCATAAGCCCTCAAACACACGTAAAAATAGATCAGTCACAAGGACGGTACAGCATGGAATTTATTTTTATCACGTGGGAATACAATTGAGTGTTTTGCCATATGTTAATAATAAATCAAAATTTAATTTTTAAAAATACCAATTAGGTAATTAATGAGTGAATTTTATGTGAAAAGAATTAACCTAAGTCGAATACAATTACAATTAATTGTAAAGTAAATAATTTAGAAGCTGTTTTTCTTTTATANTATATATATATAATACTTCAGTTGCGCTTTTTTAAAAACAAATTCCTAATGTACATTTATTTTTAATATCTACATATTTATGCAATAGAGGGCTACCCCTGTTGTTATATTACACCGATTTTTTTTCGTATTTATATAATATTTCATATCTACTTTACCTTTTAATGATAAGGGATTAATTATATTTTCTCTATACTACTAATTGTCTAAATACTTAATCAGGGTCGTTGCCATGGGTGGAATCACCGAATTTATTCAGAAGCCGCAACGAAAGCGGGGCCCCCTAAGCCACGCTTTATTTTTTTTTTATAAATGACGATGCTGTGCGCGAAGATTGTATTTTCGGACAATTTTTCAAGAGACACGTTACAATTTAAAAAAAAAAAATAGCTTACAAATAAAATTGACGTAAAATCTTTTCTGCTCAATGAATGGCTCACTAAAGGTGTTCCTTCGTGTTTTTCGTCACAGTTTTCTAAAAATAATATAATTTAGTCATTCAACACGTCACACATGTCCTCTGGTTACTCTCACTTATTTGAGTGAATGTAAACATTGGAATGTTTTTTCTTCACTTTTACGACCCAGTAAGCTGTACATGTCTCAAAATCTTTTTTGTGGTTATTGAAACCTTCAAAAATGAGATATGCATTGTATTTCATTGATTAAGAACACCAACATTGCAGTGCTGGGAACTGGTACAAGTTCCAACACGTCATCACCCTTTCATCGTCTAAATAAAAAATTGCACTGATCGTATTTTCTTGGTTGTTTTCATGGTGTATCGGTAAAGATTCTCAATCATTTTTCAATCTCTAAGTTTTAAAATAGGATGTGATTGTATTGAAAATTTGGTGCAATTATCTTTTAAAATAAATAGTTTTTGGCAAAATGGGTGAAAAGTTAAAAAAATGGTTACCAATTTAAAAAATAAATAAAATGAAATACATAGTTTCTCTAAATATTGTGCTCTAAAATTCACTAAAAATATATATTTTTAAAACCAAAAAAACTCGACTTTTGCTCCAGATAGTAAGATGAGATTGGTGTTTTTAGAAAGCCTAGAGCTAACCCTTATAAATGGTATGGGGTCGTTCATAAAGTACATCAAGCTATTTTTTACCATTTTAACTCCCTGTCACAAACTCTCACAAATCTCGGAAGATCCGCAAGGGCAATGTAAAGTGGCATCTGCTGCTATCTGCATTTTTCCTGCAGCTGCCATATGGAGAACTCCATGTCTTTGGTAGACCGACCAGCCCGGAAACATCACTTAAATTCGAGATAAACTCGGGAGGCTAAACTCTATAATCGTGTTAATATGACACGGGCAAAGGCCTTTCCTAAAATACTAAGGAGTAGGATGCAACGATAGTTATTGCAGTCACCTCTATCGCCTTTGTACTTATATGGTGTCACTATATTTTCACCGTTTAGGAATTGGGGGATGTAGCCCTTTTCCCAGCAAATGCTCAGAAGTTCTTGCAAAGGTTGTAGTAAAGCTGGCTTGCCCCTCTTTTGAGCTTCTAGTGGTATGCCATAATTCCCAGAGGCTTTACCACAAGATATGCAGTCATTTGCTTTGCTAAGCTCTTCCTGTGTGGGGCCCGACATCAAGTCTTCCATGGGCGGCATAGTGGGGATGTCATTTAGAGTTGTGCTGGAGACTGTGGTAACTGTTGCATAGTTCCATATAATGCTCAAACCACCTTTTTAGCTGCGCTGCCTTGTCTTGGATAATTTCTCCACTCCTCCACTTTAAGGGGGCAATTTTGGACGTCAAAGGGCTAGTTACTGTTTTTGATATTTTCGTGCATTGACGTGCGACTTTTTGGGCATGTGACTTGGTTACTTTTATGTCATGCAGCCTGTCGGGTGTAGACTTTTCCTAGTAGGCCATAAGAGTTTTCTTTTTGGCTTCAGTGACAGGTTTCAACTCGTCCCAATGTGCATCAAACCAGTCCGCGTTTTGTGGGATTTTTTACCAAAGGCATTTAATTCTGATATATGGATCGTGTCTTTGAGATGAGACCATTTGGAGTCAATGGTGTCGTGTTAAGACATCTTTGAGAGACCTTCACGTATTATGTCAGTGAACAGCTGCTTTTTCACGGTGTCTTTCACGTAGAAGGTGTTGATGCGTGAATTGTAGAAATAATGGATTTGATATCGGAAGAAATATTTTTAAAAAACTATATGTTAAAAGATACAACGATTATGACCTTACGCTCTTAATGCCACAGTCCATGTTCACACTCATGTCCCATTGGGAATTTGCTAAGGCTTCTCATGCAGTTTTGGAAATCTGTTTTTAAAGTAAAAAAAAAAAATGTTTCATTGTAATTCCAATAAAAATGCACCAATCTTTAATCATATCATGAGTAGGCCTGTCAACGGGTCCCGGGTACCCGTTGCCATCAGATTACCCGGGTAGTAAAATTCCGCCCGGGTACCCGTGAAAATGTAACTTCAATGTCTATGTTAACGGAGG
>MUZC01004813.1:1264555-1287215 GCA_002072015.1 Radix auricularia | reverse complement strand
AAAAAAAAAAAAAAAAAAAAAAGAAATGAAAATTAAACCAAAGTAATGCATACGTTGGAAAAAATGCATAATGACATTGGAAAATATTTCTAAGTCTCATTTCTCAAGTGTTATTTCAAGGCTTGTTACAAGGCAGGTTCATAGTGTTTAAGAAAAATTATATTGGAAAACTTATTACGACTACTTTTTTTTTTAAAGAATCAGGATTTGTAATTAACATATTTAGTATAACTTTATATTTACCTTTAAAAATAATAAAAATCAGTATACATTTTAAAAACATAGTTATCAATTTTTAAAAATAACGCATTAAAGTTTATGCACTTAAATGGAAATTTCAAATTAGTTTTAAAATTATTAAAGTAATACAGCCTTATAGAAATGTTTTACAATTAACAAATACATAAATATCATCTTTTCATCGCATGTGGTTCAAAAATAATGATTTTTTTTAAAGACCTCGTAATCACTTTTTTTTTTTTACTGTTGTCATCCTTCACATTTTGAGCCTTTTTAAAAATGCCCATAACTTAAGTATATAATTTTAAAACATATTTTTTTTTTTATAAATCTATTTCAATACAGCTCAATATAATGTCAATGAATCTAAAATTTATTATTGTTAATTCAGTAGAAACAATGTTTGATTTTTTAATATCATTTTCCTTATAAAAACAGCTAATTTTTTAAGTTAACATATTAAAAATCTTTTTTTAATGGAGACATTTGTACGTAAAAAGACAACTATTATTAATTATTAATAATTATTTATTTATTAATAAATCGAAAAAAAAAGTTTAAAACATTTTCTTTAATTTTAATTGATATTTTATCGTTTAAAATAATTTCAATCGATACAATTTTTTTTACCGATTATTCGAGAAATTAATCGTTAATTTCCGCAGCCCTACTTAAAACACATATAAATAAGAACACATAACACCTCTGTCGTACAACAGAGAGAGTAATTTACATAAAATATACACATAAACTAACATAGATATAAAAGTATAAAATGAAATGGGTATGAGATATAATTGTAGTGTAGGCAATGATGACTCTGGTGAATAAATACCATCAGATACTTTGCAACTTTTAACGTCTCAACTTCACAACTAAGAAAACTTGACCGGTCCCTCTCTTTGTCTGATAACTTGCTCCGCATTTAACTCTCGTTGGCGTTCCCAGTCCGGTCAGTCACCTCAGGTTCTTGACCAATTTTTCCCACTAGCACGCCTGGTGCCTAAATCTGTTTTTTTATTCTTAAGTTCGACTTTGCTGAACTTATACTCTACGGCACATTTCTTTACTGTACTAGCCGTACTTTACTGACAGTTACCTTCCTAAACGCTACTAGCTGAAAGCAATAGAGAACTTACATATATTAACTAACTACTAGTTAACAATTAACATACAAGTAATAATACAAGCTGATCTAGACAATCTGCTTGGCCCCCCTCACCAGACCCGTCCTAACAAGGGTTTGGAATGGAGAGAAAGTTTAGTTTGCTTGCCACGGCATACATACACTGCTCACACACGCCTGCCAAAAATGTATATCGGTCATTGGGATCTACGTCTTCATTGGTCAACCACTAAATTACAATTTTCTAGCAGCCATGTCTTATCTTAGATATACAGACGCTCCTTCTATGCAGAAGATAATTGCGTCCACAGACCATGAGAGATGATCTGTTGGCAAGTGATGCAGTGGTCACAGGCCACGGCTATAGGGGTTCCACGCATTACCCCAGCCGCCCAACTATTGTCTAGTTAGGTACCAATTCGGAGCTGGGTGACTCGGGGACTCCTCAGGCCCCGAGAACAAATCCTCACCTTCGTGTGTATTCGAACTCGTGACCATCGGTATGACAGTCGAGAGCACTACCTCTCGACCACCACGTACGATTAGAATTAGATGCCGAATCAAAGTCTAATTAGCATAGTTTCCTAGAACAGAATTTGGGTGACCTCTGCAGTATCCGATTTTTACAACAGGAGACGGTGACATAGAGTTTCATAGAGATAAACTAAAAGTGCATTAATTTTATTGCTGTTGTTGATTGCAGGTTGTTTTTATTTACTTTTGTTTTTTCGACCGACCGACCGACAGACAATGAGACCATGACAAGACTGTGAAGTTAATATAAGGGATTTAAATAAAACAACCTGAAAAAACAAAGTTTTTGACTATAAATCCCTAATATATATGAGACAGAAATTAAGTATTGATGATATTCAAAATAATATGCACCGCGCGAAAAAACATCTACAGACTGAACGTGACTGAAATCCCCCTTGCTGTAAAATGGGGGGGGGGGTCTGTGTTCACCGATGGCTGGACTGAACTTCAGAGATCATGGGGGTAAACAATAGTAGACGGAAGACATTGAATTTCATAGAGATAACTTAAATGCATTAATTTAATTACGGTACATTTAATTGACCTGAAATTTCGAAACAATGCATCTTTAGGTGACACGAGTCTATGTGCAAAATTTCAGCTCGATAACATCACGGGAAGTTGGTCATGTTTTACTTTTGTTTTTCCGGCCGGCCGACCATGACAGAGAGAAAGAGACGACGGTGAAGTTAATATTAGAGGTTTAAAAATGATTTTTGATACAAACGTTTGGCAGGTCAGCGTACTTTTACAAATAGCAGGCCACATAACCCTAACGGTTGACTTACCTTTTAGCCTGTCCCTAGTTACGCCTATTGGGTATTGCATCCCTGGCATGTAAGTTCATGAATGACGTAAGCTTTTCTACGAGCGGCTCAAACTTAAAATTGAACGTACCTTAATTTTTGTCAGTGTCGTAGCTAGGGGAGGGGGAGTGGCTTCCAAATTTGAAAATCCCTGGCCCCCACTTCATAGGGGTGTCTGAAAAATATTTTTTTACATTAAAAAATTTGTATTACGCCATCTGTCAAAATGATTTGGCCCCCCAAAGAGGCCAAGCCACGGGGCCCCCAGACAGGACAACCCCCCCGAGCCCCCAAATCCCTAGATACGCTAGTTTTTCTTTAACAATTACATCTCCTAACTACTGGATCTGTCTTCTCGGTCTACTATTAGTCTGTTTTGAACTAAGACAACTTCCAATTAAGTCAACCTTCTCATGAATAACTAGTAAAAACTCATTTCTTACCATTTTGCTAATGCATTTGACTTTACTAACAACACACTCTTGTCTTAATGTACAAAGCGTACCATTACAACTGGACCTATAAGGATCATCAATAGTCTGATTCAAGTTGCACGTACCTCGCACGTGATCATAGCACGTGCTCATATCTCTTTCTTCTGTTACAACTGCTTTTGTTTCCGACCTTCGTTCCCTTGAACGTGTGCATTAAGTTGGGCATGCTTTGTTTGTCTTTCTCATAAAGACACGCCTGTTCTTTATCGGTCACTTCACCTTGGACCACCCCCCGCCCCTCCGTATTGCTCATCTCAGGGTCCGTGGTCGGTCCTTTTTGATGTCCATGTCCGCTATACTCAGAGAGTTGCTGGTGCGCTGTGTTGTTAGTGAACAGTTTCATCCGGTCTTTGTTTTTTCATTGAGGAGAACGTAAAGTGAAGTTAATTCAAGGCCTATACCTGCATGAACAACTATACCTTATGAACAACTAGATCTTCATGATTCATGAACGGTTTGACCTTCATGAACAATTAGACCTTAATGAACAAGTAGACGTTAATGAACAATTAGACCTTCATGAGCAACTAGACCTTCATAAACGACTAGGCCTTCATGAGCAACTAGACCTTCATAAACGACTAGGCCTTCATGAGCAACTAGACCTTCATAAACGACTAGACCTTCAGAAACAAATAGACCTTCATGAACATGTAGACCTTCATAAACGACTAAACCTTCACGATCAACTAAATCTTGAAAGACTGGATCTGCCTAATCGTCTAGACTATCATGAACAAGTCAACCTTTACGAACAGCTATATGAACAAGTAAACCTTTACCAACAGCTATATGAACAAGTAAACCTTTACGAACAGCTATCCCCTTCATGGACAACTAGACCCTCACAAAAGCTAGTTGGCCACCAGATTAGCGATGTGGCTAAAGACGGCGTTTACGCTGTTGGTCAGCTTGTCCGTCTGCCTCATGTACATTGTGGTCTTGACAGAAATCATGTAAGACATTTTTGTGGTCTTGACAGAAATCATGTAAGACATTTTCTTTGGTTTCTTTCCATTGAAGTATTCCTCCGTAACGTAGAGTATAACAAAAATTGTAAAATATTTAAAAAGGAAATTGTCCCTTTATCCATGAACGATATTACTTCGTGTTTTCCTTTGTGATAATTTTTGTTAGAGTGGTTCACAAACATGGTAGGTGTCAAGTCATATTTTTAGACAATTCAAGGGTGGCCCCGCTGAACGTTTTCTGGTATTCATAATCTTCAGAAAATTCTTTTGAAAAATGATTCTTTTGTTTTTAAAGTTAGTGATGATATCTGTTTTAAAACGTTTCAATTAGACTATAGTTTTTCTTTTTTGTTTTCCTAAATTAATGTCTATGTGTTTGCTTACATTCTGATGGAGTATGTCTGTACTTCCTTTATGTTGGAGTACGCGGAGACGTTTTTTGGGGGAGTATGTGTGGACGTTCTTTATGATAGACTTTGTGTGGGCTTTCAATATAATGGAGTATGTGTGGATTAACCCTATGAGGGAGTATGTGTGGAAGTTATTTATGATGGAGTATGCGTGGTCTTCTTTATGATGGAGTATGTGTGGAAGTTATTTATGATGGAGTATGCGTGGTCTTCTTTATGATGGAGTATGTGTGGAAGTTATTTATGATAGAATATGCGTGGACTTCTTTATAATGGAGTATGTGTGGCAGTTATTTATGATGGAGTATGCGTGGTCTTCTTTATGATGGAGTATGTGTGGTAGTTATTTATGATGGAGTATGCGTGGTCTTCTTTATAATGGAGTATGTGTGGAAGTTATTTATGATAGAGTATGCGTGGTCTTCTTTATGATGGAGTATGCGTGGTCTTCTTTATGATGGAGTATGTGTGGTCTTCTTTATGATGGAGTATGTGTGGAAGTTATTTATGATGGAGTATGCGTGGTCTTCTTTATGATGGAGTATGTGTGGTCTTCTTTATGATGGAGTATGTGTGGATTACCCCTATGATGGAGTATGTTTGGATATCCCTATGATGGAGTATGTGTGGTCTTCTTTATGATGGAGTATGTGTTGATTACCCCTATGATGGAGTATGTGTGGAAGTTATTTATAATGGAGTATGCGTGGTTTTCTTTATGATGGAGTATGTGTGGTCTTCTTTATGATGGAGTATGTGTGGATTACCCCTATGATGGAGTATGTTTGGATATCCCTATGATGGAGTATGTGTGGTCTTCTTTATGATGTAGTATGTGTGGATTACCCCTATGATGGAGTATGTGTAGATTACCCCTTTGATGGAGTATGTGTGGATATCCCTATGATGGAGTATGTGTGGATTACCCCTATGATGGAGTATGTGTGAATTACCCCTATGATGGAGTATGTGTAGATTACCCCTTTGATGGAGTATGTGTGGATTACCTTTTTGATGGAGTATGTTTGGATATCCCTATGATGGAGTATGTGTGGATTACCCCTTTGATGGAGTATGTGTGGATATCCCTATGATTGAGTATGTGTGGATTACCCCTATGATGGAGTATGTGTAGATTACCCCTTTGATGGAGTATGTGTGGATATCCCTATGAAGGAGTATGTGTGGATTACCCCTTTGATGGAGTATGTGTGGATTACCCTTATGATGGAGTATGTGTGGATTACCCCTTTGATGGAGTATGTGTAGATTACCCGTATGATGGAGTATGTGTGGATTACCCCTTTGATGGAGTATGTGTAGATTACCCGTATGATGGTGTATGTGTGGATTAACCCTTTGATGGAGTATGTGTAGATTACCCGTATGATGGAGTATGTGTGGATTAACCCTTTGATGGAGTATGTGTAGATTACCCGTATGATGAAGTATGTATGGATTACCCGTAAGACGGAGTATGTGTTGATTACCCCTATGATGGAGTATGTATGGATTACCCCTATAAAGGAGTATGTGTGGATTACCCTTATGATGTAGTATATGTGGGTTAACCTATGATTGAGTATGTGAGATTACCCATTTGATGGAGTATGTGTTTATTACCCTATGATGGAGTATGTGTTGATTACCCCAATGATGGAGTATTTTTATTACCCCTATCATAGAGAATGTGTTGATTACGCTTATGATGGAGTATGTGTTGATTACCCCTTTGATAGAGTATGTATGAACTACCCATATGATGGAGTATAAGTGGACCTTCGTTATGATGGAGTTTAGTTGAAACTTCCTTATGATGGATCATATGTGGACCTTTGTTGTGATAGTGTATGTGTTGACTACCCCTATGATGGAGTATGTGTTGATTACCCATATGATGGAGTATATGTGTACCGTCCTTTTGATGGAGTATGTGTCGTCAATCCATCCCGATAATTGAGTAAATTTGGACTACTATTAAGACTGATTTCGATGTTATACTAATGTATAACAAAATTCCATTGTAAGTTATAGGTCCAAAACTTGATGGGAGCGATGAGAAATAATTTCATAAAGCAATGTGTTGTCATATAATTTATATTTGATTTGAATATATTTAGGAATAAATTCACCGCTGTCAACAAGCTACCAGCCTTACTAAGTCTGGGACACTACGACAGACACATTTTCTCATATCAGGTAACATAAATACATTTACAAAGAAGTCTTTTAAAAAAAAAAACATTTAGAAAACATAAAAAAATCAAATTTGCTAAATTTCTAAGCTATTGAGATTTTACCGGGGTTCTCATTTTTAAGTGAAGTTGTATCTTTGCTATGATATAGAATGACGTCATCAGGAATCTACCAGCAAAATTTACAGCAGCTGAGTTCTTGGACTACCGTCTCAGGCTGGCGACCTACCACAACTTAACAATAAACTTACCCTCTGACCCCCAATGTTTACCTTTCGCCAAGGACCCTAACTCTTTCTGGAGGAGTGTTTCGAAGAGTAACTCGACGTTCACGATGGAGAGCGATCACGCGAGGATGATTTTAGCTATCAAGTATGTCAGATTGAAATTTAGCAGTCAAAGAAGGTTAATTGGCTTTAACTGACAAGTAGGTCAGATTGACTTTAGCTGTGTAGACAGTCATTTTGACTTAAGTTGTTTAGACAGTCATTTTGACTTTAGCTGTTTAGACAGTCATTTTGACTTTAGCTGTTTAGACAATCATTTTGACTTTAGCTGTTGAGACAATCATTTTGACTTTAGCTGTTGAGACAATCATTTTGACTTTAGCTGTTGAGACAATCATTTTTACTTTAGCTGTTTAGATAGTCATTTTGACTTCAGCTGTTTAGAAAGTGATTTTGACTTTAGCTGTTAAGAGTGTCATTTTTACTTTAGCTGTCAAGTAATTTTGAGGAAAACTAAGGGAGATGTTTTCCTACATCCCGTTTTTTTTTTGATACAATGATTTTATTTAATGCCGTTATTAATTTGCAGATGTAAGTTTAATGAAAGTCTTAAGTTGTATTGCCCGACTTAGTCAATCCCAACGTCATTTTAAATTTTGAAAATCGTACATCTTTAGATTTACAAGGAAGAATTAAAAGTGATTGAACGGATGTCTTCGTTTTTTTTTTTTTGCAGTTGATGACTCGGATAAATGTGTTATTTTCGTTCTGACTGAGCCAAATTGACGTTTCAGTTTTAAATGTTTTGTTATGAGGCTTTCATCTCCCTTTACAAAGTTGTCTCAGTTTAAATTGTAATCGCAAATAATCTGAACCAGGTGTAAGGCCCTGTGGATACCTGAATTCTTGAAGACGCCCCCAAGGTCGGAGCTGTACGACTTTGAGCGAGATTATTTGTCAGATCCGCCCCTGACTGACATCAAGCGGACGTCCAGTAACGTCTTCTCTGACCTGACACTGGTCAATGCGAGGTGACGTCATTCTCTTGTCCTCTGGTAATTGACTTAAAATTGTAATACTGATCTGTCAAAGTTTCCAGACACAAAATTTTGTGATGGTAATCAGTCTACGATAAAAAACAAAACAAAATAATAAAAATAAAAGTAAAAACTAAATAAAACTCTTTTGCGTAGTGCTTATATACATGTAGTACAATATTTAAAGATTATTCAAGAGTTGTCGTTCAAAATTTAGATTTCTCTCCCTTGGCAGCACACCATTTGTTGTTGGTGACACGGTGACCCTAAGAGTGGACATGAGAGATGGGTATGGTCAGCTCAAACTCAAAGGCGGGGACGAAGTGAGAGCCTGGCTAAAAGACGACCATAACAGCGCAGTGGCCTGTCACGTGACTGATGTGAAGAACGGCACCTACTTGGTCACGTGCTTGTTACCATGGGAGGGCCTTCTGAGGTCCGTACGCCTAATTATGTCTAAAAATTAGAATTTCTGTTCCAAGTTCTTTTTTTGTTGTTGACTTTTTCAGAAGCTGTGACGTAGCTAGGGGAATGGGTACAAATTCGGAAGTCCCCCCAGGCAACCACTTGAAAGTGGGCCCCGAAGAAGCGTCGCATTTTTTTTTACATTAAATATTACGAAACCGCCATGTATGCAGGGCCCTCATCGGAGGCCAAGTTCCAGTCATAGAAGGAATGAACATAGGAGAGTCACAAGGTGTCGATGGACAGCAACCTTTAAGTATCTCGCCTATGAACCTGGAGATCTACATCTAGTTTATTTGTTTGGAGTGCAATATAAAGCATCACTTTAAACTATTTCCTCGAGAACGAGGTCAAGCGATTACCAAATTGTTAATGATGAGGACCTATATTATGGTCAAACAATTTCTATATTTTAAGCTGATTCAACCAGTAGGTCAGTACTTGTGTTTCAACTGAACTCACTTGAGGTACGTGGATATAAACACAAGATGCGCTGACGTGATGTTTAGCACACATCGTTTGATGACGCAATATTTGGGACACAATTTTTTATGACAATATAAAACGCTTTAAAAAAAAAATTCACTGTCCGTGATTAAATTCAGAAACGAAATTACTCACATTACCATTGAATTACCCATATTACTTTAATAAGACCTGGACTCAACAGACCTTAGACGATGTTTTTGACCAATTCATGATGACGTCATGTCTTGTCTGAAACAGACTCCTGGTCGAGCTGACCTATCCCAGAGAGTTCTTCACAGTTTTACTGACCAGCCATCTCATGTTGAAAACCTTAGCTCCGACCCTTGCTGGATTTGAGAACCATCTGGTATGATTAGAATCTAATATTTAACATTAAAAAAAAAAATAATTTAAAAAAAAAATAATTTTAACATTAACACAAAGGAAGCACAACAATATTACAATGATGCATTCTAAAATAAATCCAAATGCACATACATACAAACGGTAATGTGTTCAATTAACTGTGATCGTTGTTAAAAATAATATGCAAATGCAGTCAACAAGCCTAATGATAAAAGATTCTTTTCCTCTGTCTCTAATTATGTGTTTTTTTAGTGCTATAAATAAATACTTTATCTTTTATGGTCGAGGAATTCCAGTTGACAATAATCTCAGAGTATATCAATTAATATATATGGAAAAATAATGCCTTAAAAAAATCCAGGTGAAATGTTTACTTCAACATACAAAGTCTAGCTCAACGTTAAAGAAAACTTCACAATACAAAGTCTAGCTCAACGTTAAAGAAAACTTCACAATACAAAGTCTAGCTCAACGTTAAAGAAAAATTCACAATACAAAGTCTAGCTCAACGTTAAAGAAAACTTCACAATACAAAGTCTAGCTCAACGTTAAAGAAAACTTCACAATACAAAGTCTAGCTCAACGTTAAAGAAAACTTCACAATACAAAGTCTAGCTCAACGTTAAAGAAAACTTCACAATACAAAGTCTAGCTCAACGTTAAAGAAAACTTCACAATACAAAGTCTAGCTCAACGTTAAAGAAAACTTCACAATACAAAGTCTAGCTCAACGTTAAAGAAAACTTCACAATACAAAGTCTAGCTCAACGTTAAAGAAAACTTCACAATACAAAGTCTAGCTCAACGTTAAAGAAAACTTCACAATACAAAGTCTAGCTCAACGTTAAAGAAAACTTCACAATACAAAGTCTAGCTCAACGTTAAAGAAAACGTCACAATACAAAGTCTCGCTCAACGTTAAAGAAAACTTCACAATACAAAGTCTAGCTCAACGTTAAAGAAAACTTCACAATATAAAGTCTAGCTCAACGTTAAAGAAAACTTCACAATACAAAGTCTAGCTCAACGTTAAAGAAAACTTCACAATACAAAGTCTAGCTCAACGCTCAAGAAAACTTAACAATACAAAGTCTAGCTCAACGTTAAAGAAAACTTCACAATACAAAGTCTAGCTCAACGTTCAAGAAAACTTCACAATACAAAGTCTAGCTCAACGTTCAAGAAAACTTCACAATACAAAGTCTAGCGTTTTGCTTAGGAATATACCGGTAATTTCAAGAAAAACAAAAAAAATTTCATTAGATACACAAATCAACATTAGTTATGAATTTTAAGAAGCAATTTGTTTGGATTCTTGTGTTTCCTTTCAGGCCAGCGAGGCGACGCCATGTTTCAACACCCCACTACTTCCAGGTCACGGACCCGATGAAATCTGCAACGTGACGTCAGTTAACGGCTCCCCCTGGTACTGCGGACGTCCGGTCAAGAAGGAGCTGAGCTGTGGAGATTACAACTTGACCCGTCTACTGGTCAGCAGCCTGGACGCGCCCCTCCTCAGCTCTGAGCTCCAGGTGCTGCACAGGAGAATGTAAGTCATCTGTTCTTTCAAAACGGTGGTCGAGTGGCATGCGCGATGGAAATACTTTATAGATTGGAAATACTTTATAGATTGGAAATACTTTATAGATTGGAAATACTTTACCCAACATTCAAATTTGGCTAAGAATTTTTTCAACAATTGCTATCGGTGTATCTAGTTGTGAAAGGAGCTTCTTTAAACTGAAGTTGAAAAAATTATATTCGCTCCACAATAAGTGATTTAAGACTACACAATCAGGCATTATTGTCCATAGAACAAGAAAATACAAATAATTTAAATTTTGATAACATACTATACGATTTTTCTACTATGAAAGTAATTTAAGTAAGAAAGTGTATAAATAATTTCTTAAAAAGTTTACATTCTGATGTATACTATTTCTTTGTTAATAAAAAAATATTTATAAGTAAACAATACAAGCATATTAATTTTTAATGTTTTTTTGGTGTAAATTTGGAATGTGTTTTGTCTCATTTGGGGATTGGGGTGGACCTGCGACCCAAATTTCATTCTTGTGGCCTTCAAAACAATTATCTTGTATTTTTGTAAATTTGTATTTATAGGTATATCATCTTATGCGGCCCCTGTTATTACTGTTACATAAATAGAGCATGCATCGGTAAAAATGTTCCACACATTTTACAATGTAATTCATTTCAATTATATGTATTTATTCATGTTAATAAATTTATTTTAAAAAACATCATACGATTGACTTAACGTCCATAAATGACAATACGCGATTTTGGCTGATTTTTCACCCCCGCCCCCATCGTCACACGTCGTCACGAAACGAAAACTTAGACCCTTTCCTCAATGTGACGTGAAAAAGATCCCCTCGCCAATAAAAGCCGTATTTTCTATTTAAAAATGGGCGTGTTTCGAGTAAAAAAAATTTTTTTTTTTTTTTGTTTTTTTGTTTTTTTTGTTTTTTTGTTTTGTGTTTTCATTTATATATGTTTTTAGTGTAAGGCTGCACTCTAAAATCTTAACACGCGTAAAACACGTAAAACGTCATTAAATAAAATGTCAGTAATCATATAAATAAGTGGAACTTATATTTAAAGTGGCGCGTTTTGAATGACGTCAAATATGTGACTCCCCTCCCTCCAGTGCGTGACGTCATTTATGGGCGGCCCCTAAAAGGGCGGCATTTTGGAGACCGCCCCGGGCGGCAAAAGCTCTAGCTACGCCACTGAATTCCTCAGTAATATTGCCAAGCTGCAGTGCTTAACTCATTTCGGCCACAGTACCAATAGAAAATTTGATTCAAAGGGGAGTATGGAAGAATGGGAAAAATTAACGACAGTATTCTTTTAAGAAGTTAAGACTTTTTGTAAATGATCAAAGATTAACTCGTGAATGTGTGTGTCCCATAACCTCGTGGTCGAAGGGGGTTCTAATGTTTCCATTAGAACTTTCTCGGGGCTTGGTAGACCTTGGCGGCGCCCATCACCTCTCCAAGTCAGCGGATGACATTTTAGCGAAAGTCATTCATGAACATTTTCATTGTGGCTTTAACGAGGGTGAGATCCTACGCCAGCTTGTGAGGCGAGCGCCCTATTTACTTTGCTATCCAGTAGATAAACATAAGCAGAGAAAAAGTCAGATCTTTTGTTTTAGTTTTAGACTGATACAAAATAGTATTCGTTTTTTTTAACATCGCAAAGACCATAGAACACATTTAAACAATACAGAAATCATATCGAAGATGCAATGAAGAAACTTTGACTATAAAACGGACATTCAGAGGCGCTGCCGGGATAATTTACCACCACGCACTGGTGGAGATGTTTTCCGCCCCCCACCACTCCCTGATGTTGGTCGAAATTGCTTACACCTAAACCCCTACCCCCCGCCCCACATACACTCACACTTTCACCTGCCAATACAGATATTTACACTACACCAGAAGCAAACCAAATGAAACAAAAATTATCTTCGCATTATGAAAGTCAATGATTAGCGACGTTCGCATATATAAAATAAATTGTGATAGTCGATAATGTGTACAATTATCTTTAAAATATTTCAAAATTGATTTGACACTAATGCATCGATAAATTTTCTGCGTGTAACGATTCTCTTGATGAGACTAGATGTCATATATATTAATATAAATGTACGTATATCAGGCTACGCTATGTGTATAAAGCCATAAACATGATTTCAAGTATAAATCTATTAGTTTCATGGTTTTTCTTTTACCATCATCCCAGAATAGGTTTTATCGGCACAAATAGAGATCTACGTATTCGTGTTTTGCCACGTAAGTAATCCTTTATTTATAAAAAAGAACAAAAAAACACAGTGTTTATTGCTTTAATTAAGTTATAGTCTTACCGAGTACCCGAATGTTGTATTAATGTTAGTTAGGTCATGTTAGTTGGGTCATGTTAGTTGGGTCATGTTAGTTGGGACATGTTAGTTGGGTCATGTTAGTTGGGTATTGTTAGTTGGGTATTGTTAGTTGGGTATTGTTAGTTGGGTCATGTTAGTTGGGTATTGTTAGTTGGGTATTGTTAGTTGGGTCATGTTATTTGGGTCATGTTAGTTGGGTATTGTTAGTTGGGTATTGTTAGTTGGGTATTGTTAGTTGGCTTGTGTTAGTTGGGTATTTTTAGTTGGGTATTGTTAGTTGGCTCGTGTTAGTTGGGTATTGTTAGTTGGGTATTGTTAGTTGGGTATTGTTAGTTGGGTATTGTTAGTTGGGTATTGTTAGTTGGGTATTGTTAGTTGAGTATTGTTAGTTGGGTATTGTTAGTTGGGTATTGTTAGTTGGGTATTGTTAGTTGGGTATTGTTAGTTGGGTATTGTTAGTTGCTATTAAAAAAGGACATTAAATTATTGGAGAAAAGCAAATATTTTCAATCAATACTGAAAAAAAAAGAAAGTACAAGAGTTCACTAGAAAAACTAAACTGATAAGACAACAGCAGGGAAATAATGTAAAAAATTTAACAAATTTTAGTTAAAAAATACCAAATGTTTTTAACATGAATTATGATAATTTTTTAAAGTGAAGTTTATTTTACTTCTGGGAAACATATTTTTAACAAATTAATTTTAGACAATTTGAACACTTTGTGGTTTGTGCATTATTCACAACTATCAAATGCAGATATAAGAGGTTCAGAAAAACACATCGCAAGGATTATACCTTCAGTTCCCTGCAGCAAGGTGCCCCCACGTATGACGTGGGAACAACGTGAACCAACTGGATATTTCTTCCAAGGTGCCTGGCAGTCACTTTTGTGTCAAGTCAATATAGATTACGACGCTAGCTGCAGGAACAATGTCCAGGTGAGATGTTAGCCTCCATAAACAATGTCCAGGTGAGAGTTTTACCACCAGGGACAATGTCCAGGTGAGAGGTTTACCACCAGGAACAATGTCCAGGTGAGAGGTTTACCAACAGGAACAATGTCCAGGTGAGAGGTTTACCACCAGAAACAATGTCCAGATGAGAGGTTTACCACCAGAAACAATGTGCAGGTGAGAGGTTTACCTCCAGGAACAATGTCAGGTGAGAGGTTTACCACCAGGAACAATGTCCAGGTGAGAGGTTTACCTCCAGGAACAATGTCAGGTGAGAGGTTTACCACCAGAAACAATGTCCAGGTGAGAGGTTTACCTCCAGGAACAATGTCAGGTGAGAGGTTTACCACCAGGAACAATGTCCAGATGAGAGGTTTACCACCAGAAACAATGTGCAGGTGAGAGGTTTACCTCCAGGAACAATGTCAGGTGAGAGGTTTACCACCAGGAACAATGTCCAGGTGAGAGGTTTGCCTCCAGAAACAATGTCCAGGTGAGAGGTTTGCCTCCAAAACAATGTCCAGTTGAGAGGTTTGCCTCCAGAAACAATGTCCAGGTGAGAGGTTTACCTCCAGAAACAATGTCCAGGTGAGAGGTTTGCCCCCAGAAACAATGTCCAGGTGAGAGGTTTACCTCCAGAAACTATGTCCAGGTGAGAGGTTTACCTCCAGGAACAATGTCCAGGTGAGGTTTACTTCCAGAAACAATTCCAGGTGAGAGGTTTACCTCCAGAAACAATGTCCAGGTGAAAGGGTTTATAACTGAAACAAAGTCCAGGTGAGAGGTTTGCCTCCAGAAACAATGTCCAGGTGAGAGGTTTGCCTCTAAAAACAATGTCCAGGTGAGAGGTTTACCTCCAGAAACAATTGCAGGTGAGAGGTTTACCTCCAGAAACAATGTCCAGGTGAGAGGTTTACCTCCAGAAACAATGTCCAGGTGAGAGGTTTACCTCCAGAAACAATTGCAGGTGAGAGGTTTACCTCCAGAAAAAATGTCCAGGTGAAAGGGTTTATAACAGAAACAAAGTCCAGGTGAGAGGTTTGCCTCCAGAAACAATGTCCTAGTGAGAGGTTTGCCTCCAGAAACAATGTCCAGATAAGAGCTTTGCCTCCAGAAACAATGTCCAGGTGAGAGGTTTACCTCCAGAAACAATGTCCAGATGAGAGGTTTGCCTCCAGAAACAATGTCTAGGTGAGAGGTTTGCCTCCAGAAACAATGTCCACGTGAGAGGTTTACCTCCAGAAACAATTGCAGGTGAGAGGTTTACCTCCAGAAACAATGTCCAGGTGAGATGTTTACCTCCAGAAACAATGTCTAGGTGAGATGTTTACCCCCAGAAACAATGTCCAGGTGAGAGGTTTACCTCCAGAAACAATGTCCAGGTGAGAGGTTTACCTCCAGAAACAATGTCCAGATGAGAGGTTTGCCTCCAGAAACAATGTCCAGATGAGAGGTTTGCCTCCAGAAACAATGTCCAGGTGAGAGGTTAGCCTCCAGAAACAACGTCTAGGTGAGATGTTTACCCCAAAAAACAATGTCTAGGTGAAAGGGTTTATAAGAGAAATATATCATACAGAATGGGACTGCATAAAGCTTTCTAATAAAAAACAAATTACACAAACTATTTGTGTAAGAAGACAATAAATTTAAGCTTTATTATCAACTAATACAAATAATAGTGAACGTTTCGGCTCATGCCTTCATCAATACAAAGTAAAATAACATAAATAATTACTTACATTACATATATCTTAAAACATATTTGAGCCTATCTGATAAAAATGAAAAGAAATTAAAAAAACAAAACAAACAAGGACACAGAATATAGGAAAAAGGAGGAAGTTGAAGTATCTAAAGTAACAGTGAAAACCACAATGGGAAAACGATTTTGCAGTCAGGTAAAATTGTGGATTTGATTAATTCCATATGGAACCAACGTACCAAATCGTTTTATGAGTCTATTTTCCATGTGGACTCTATCATGGGTCATATAGATACCAGTAACTGCAATATCCAAAATACCGTCATGGTCAACAATGTAAAAATATTTAGACACAGGACACTGAGCCTGTTTATTTATATTGTACAGGTGTTCTCTAAACCCATCTCCGAGACGACGACCTGTCTCACCCACATACATTTTATTACATCTCTTGCAAAGAATTGCATAAATCACGTTGCGACTTGTGCAAGTGAATCCATCTTTTATTAAGAATTGTTCAAGAGGGAAAGAAATTTTGTTAATTTCAACCACATATGGACAAGTATTACAACGGTTATGGTTGCAACCTTTTGTTCCAATATGTGCTTTCATTGTGGGAAGGTGACTTCTTACAAGTATGTCTCTGAGGCTTCTATCTCTCCGGAAAGCAAAAAGAGGAGGTTTTTTGAAGACCTGCTGAGTTAGAGGGTCAGCCATAAGGATTGGTCGGTTTTTGAGAATCACCTGGCGGGCTTTAAAATTATGAGGATGGAAAGTTACAATTAATTTGGATCGATCACATTGATCGTGAACAGGTGATTTAAATGTGTCCTGTCTGGTCATGCCTTTAATTCTATTGACAGCTTATCAGATAGGCTCTAATATGTCCAGGTGAAATGGTTTATAACAGAAACAATGTCCAGGTGAGAGGGTTTATAACAGAAACAATGTCCAGGTGAGAGGGTTTATAACAGAAACAATGTCCAGATGAAAGGTTTATAACAGAAACAATGTTCAGGTGAAATGGTTTATAAATTAAACAAAGTCCAGGTGAGAGGGTTTATAACAGAAACACTGTCCATGTGAGAGGGTTTAAAACAGAAACAATGTCCAGATGAAAGGTTTATAACAGAAACAATGTTCAGGTGAAATGGTTTATAAATTAAACAAAGTCCAGGTGAGAGGGTTTATAACAGAAACACTGTCCAGGTGAGAGGGGCATGGTGGTCGAGTGGCAGCGCGCTCGACCATCGTACCGATGGTCCCGGGTTCAAATCCATTTTCCCTGGGCCCAGGGCGTCCCTGTGTCCATCCAGCTCCGAATGGGTACCTAACATTAGTTTGGCGGCTGGGTGATGCATGGAACCCTCATAGCCGTGGCCTGTCAACGCTGAATCACTTGCCAACAGATCATCCTTCATGGTCTGAGGACTTAATTATCTTCTTCCTGGAAGGATCATCTGTATATCAAAGATAAGTTAAGATAACAGAAATATTGTCCAGAGACCAAAATTTGCTTAAATGATTACTATTTTAGCACTATTCACTATAGGATCATGTTACTTAAAGGGAAACCTTCATTGGCGAACATTATTAAAGGAAAATGATTATGATAAAAAAAAATTTAAAATATGTTTCAAATACCAACGAGTCTTTTTAAAGGCTAAAAAGAAAGGTATTAAAAGAAAGAATTCTATGTCTTGATAAATTGTAAGTCGATTTTTCTTATGATTATAGTGTTTAGAATATTGAACATAATACAATCGATACATCTGATTTAAATAATAATTTAAGTATGACGCTGTCTTAGAGATTCCCTTGCAAAATTTCCGTTGTCTTTTTAATTCAGATTTTAATGGTTGGTGACTCCAATCTTCGGAGCCATTATTACACGGAGGTCAGCCGAACCAAATGCGATAAGGTTCTGAAGGCCAGCAAAGAAAAGTGGCACAAGCCCCTCATGTGTGTCAACAAAACCAGAAACTTTACAATGAAATGGTTCCCTCATTCAAACCCTTTCAGAACATCCTCAGTAAGTTGTTTAATGAGATTATCCTTTGTAAGTTGACGGGATAATCTCCTGTAAGTTGATGAGATTATCATCAGTAAATTAATGAGATTATCCTCGAAAAGTTGACGAGATTATTCTCAGTAAGTTGATGAGATTATCATCAGTAAATTGATGAGATTATCTTTAGTAAGTTGATGTGTTTATCCTCAGTAAGGTGATGAGTTTATCCTCAGTAAGGTGATGAGTTTATCCTCAGTAAGGTGATGCGATTATCCTCAGTAAGTTGATGATATTATCCTCAGTAAGTTGATCTGATTATCCAGAGTAAGTAGATGAGATTATCCTCAGTAAGTTGACGAAATTATCTTTAGTATGTTGACGAGAATATCCTCAGTAAGTTAATGAGATTATCCTCAGTAAGTTGATGAGATTATCCCCAGTAAGTTGATGAGATTACTCTAAGTAAGTTGATGAGAATATCCCCAGTAAGTTGATGAGATTACTCTCAGTAAGTTGATGAGAATATCCCCAGTAAGTTGATGAGATTACTCTCAGTAAGTTGATGAGATTACTCTCAGTAAGTTGATGAGAATATCCCCAGTAAGTTGATGAGATTATTCTCAGTAAGTTGATGAGATTATCCTCAGTAAGTTAATGAGATTATTCTCAGTAAGTTAATGAGATTATCCACAGTAAGAATTTGAGATTATTCTCAGTAAGTTAATGAGATTATTCTCAGTAAGATTTTGAGATTATTCTCAGTAAGTTAATGAGATTATTATCAGTAAGTTAATGAGATTATTCTCAGTAAGTTAATGAGATTATTCTCAGTAAGTTAATGAGATTATTCTCAGTAAGTTAATGAGATTATTCTCAGTAAGATTTTGAGATTATTCTCAGTAAGTTAATTAGATTATTCTCAGTAAGATTTTGAGATTATTCTCAGTAAGTTAATGAGATTATCCTTAGTAAGTGTCTAGTCCTCATTTTCCTTCTTTTTAAATTACTAGTCCACGACGTTTCGAACTAGGAACAATGTGGCCTTTACTGTGACGATTTCTACAACACGACCATTTGAGCCTGACGATCAGAGGCCTTAATTTTTTTGATCTATTTGAAAATCTCTTTACTTTTATCAAAGCTATAATTTTAATCTCTACTATTTACTATCGTTCTACATTGGGATGGTTAAAGATAAAGCATGCTCGCTGGCAACAGACCATTGTTTTCTCTTTTTCTAAGTGTTCTACTTCAAAGCTTTCAATTTTACAAAAATGTATTAGTTCACCAAGGTCTGGTCACACATATTTAATTTAAAAACATGTGACTGTTTTTATTGTCTATATAGTTTGTGCCGTCGTTGTAATGATATATATTAATGCCCATTTTATTGTAATTACTATCCCCCCCCCCCATGAAATAATATCATAGACTATAATTAAAATAGTGAAATTCAACATTTGGGTCTGGGGTTAATGGTGTTGCGTTCTGGGTTCTGGATTGCACTTAAGACAGAACTCTTGTCAATTATAATATGTTCTTTATTGTGGTAGTAATACACGTATAGATAATCCTTCACTACTACACGATCTGCATAAGTACAATGGAGTCAATACAGCCATCCAGTACCTCCAATCACAGGCTTACAGGCTCCGTTTGTCACAATATTCGAGCAACATCGATAACACGTAGGACCAACACTCTCTAGCACCACCTAGTCCTCTCGCCCACCACACACTAGCCTCTGAAACTTACTCGACTCTCGCACACTACACCGTCCCCCACTATTTATAGCCCGTGGGAGAACTCTTCAAAGTCATGGCGTGACATTCAAGTGTCCGTTTAACTGAACACCGTTCATAACATTTTCACAACAACTCACAATAAACTCAGTGACAGTGATTCTCATACCTTCACAAATGGTAAAATAATGAATGACTCAATGGAAATATCCGCAATGTGACATTTTTGTTAGTTTTGAGATATTCCGTTTTTAAGTAGAAAACCATAAATAACTATATACATTTGCATTTTTTCGCAGGGTCAGGGACCTAATTTTATTCATAAAATCTCATTCAGAACATTCTATTTTTGAGCCTCTCTTAGATAGAGGGGATAGCTAAAATTATTTCAATGTCTCGTAGCCCTATCTTCATTTGAGATCTTCATTAGTGTTGTAAGTTTGTCCACAGAGTCCTTTGTCCGGGTTCGGAATGTCCGTGCAGATATCCATATTTCTTGCCGTGTTCCCTCAGACAGTTTGGGCTCATGTCCTATCTCTCATATTTCTTGTCCTGTTCCCCCAGACAGTTTGGGCTCATCCTCTGAAAGACATGCTACCCGCCAACATCGCCATCGACAGCATCCCGTCCACGGGTCGTTACATCATCCTATTTGACCACTACCTTCACCTGACTGGACAACACATCAGCGTGTTTGAGGAAAAGATGGTTCTCATCAGGGACGCACTGATCAGAGTGTTTGACCGCAACCCCAATGTCATCGCCCTCCTCCAGGTGAGTAGTGGCCTACGTCATCAACTCCTATAGTTGAGTAGTGGCCTACGTCATCAGCTTCTATAGTTGAGTAGTGGCCTACGTCATCAACTTCTATAGTTGGGTAGTGGCCTACGTCATCAACTCCTATAGTTGAGTAGTGGCCTACGTCATCAACTTCTATAGTTGAGTAGTGGCCTACGTCATCAACTCCTAAAGTTGGGTAGTAGCCTACGCCATCAACTTCTATAGTTGAGTAGTTGCCTACGTCATCAACTTCTATAGTTGGGTAGTGGCCTACGTCATCAACTCGTATAGTTGAGTAGTGGCCTACGTCATCAACTTCTATAGTTGGGTAGTGGCCTACGTCATCAACTCCTATAGTTGAATAGTGGCCTACGTCATCAACTCCTATAGTTGAATAGTGGCCTACGTCATCAACTTCTATAGTTGGGTAGCGGCCTACGTCATCAACTCCTATAGTTGAAAAGTGGCCTACGTCATCAACTACTATAGTTGAGTAGTTGCCTACGTCATCAACTTCTATAGTTGGGTAGTGGCCTACGTCATCACCTCGTATAGTTGGGTAGTGGCCTACGTCATCAACTCGTATAGTTGGGTAGTGGATTACGTCATTACCCTCCTCCAGGTGAGCACTGGCTTACGTCATAAACTCCCATAGGTGAGTAGGGGGTTATGTCATCAACTGCTCAAGTACCCAGTGGCCTACGTCATACTCCTTTTCCATGTGAGAAGCGATGTTTGAAGAAAACCTTCAAATATTATCATTCTTTTTCACGACAATGAACTTTCAGTGTACACTAATTTAAACGGAATACTATTTCCTTCATTCCTTAATCGAAACTCATTGACATATAGACTCGTTTGTAGTATCTCAAGAATGGGAACATGTAAACATCAAGGGGCCTGGATAAAAAACTGCGAAATAGCAGGCAGACATGAAACGCAATTTTACATGGTAAATAATTGTAAAAATTACTTTCACAAATCATTTAGATCAAAATCATAATAACATGGTCAATATAATTTTAAGCATTTCTGCAAGTATATAGATTGCTTGACATCACCAAAATAACAAACATATTTTAACGAAAACTCAGAATTGAAAAGGTTTAGATGCAGGTTTATGATGGGTTGCATGAAATTTGTTCAAAGAAATACGTGCACAGGTGGTAGAAGCTTGAGTTGTTGGGCAAATCGAAGGGTAATTGGTTCAGGACAAAGTTAAGTTGAACAAAATTATCGTAACAAACTATGTTCGTTAAAATCTTCTGCGATCAGTGATGGTAATGTGCGCCAAGGCCCAGGAATGTAGCCATAGCACAGGTAGCAATGTGTAGCAAATATCAGGTCTCTAGCTATATCACAGGTAGCAATGTGTAGCAAATACCAGGTCTCTAGCTATATCACAGTTAACAATGTGTAGCAAATATCAGGTCTCTAGCTATATCACAGGTAGCAATGTGTAGCAAATATCAGGTCTCTAGCTATATCACAGGTAGCAATGTGTAGCAAATATCAGGTCTCTAGCTGTATCACAGGTAGCAATGTGTAGCAAATATTAGGTCTCTAGCTATATCACAGGTAGCAATTATTGTGGTAGTAATACACGTATAGATAATCCTTCACTACTACACGATCTGCATAAGTACAATGGAGNTATCAGGTCTCTAGCTATATCACAGGTAGCAATGTGTAGCAAATATCAGGTCTCTAGCTATATCACAGGTAGCAATGTGTAGCAAATATCAGGTCTCTAGCTATATCACAGGTAGCAATGTGTAGCAAATATCAGGTCTCTAGCTATATCACAGGTAGCAATGTGTAGCAAATATCAGGTCTCTAGCTATATCACAGGTAGCAATGTGTAGCAAATATCAGGTCTCTAGCTATATCACAGGTAGCAATGTGTAGCAAATATCAGGTCTCTAGCTATATCACAGGTAGTAATGTGTAGCAAATATCAGGTCTCTAGCTATATCACAGGTAGCAATGTGTAGCAAATACCAGGTCTCTAGCTATATCACAGGTAGCAATGTGTAGCAAATGTCAGGTCTCTAGCTATATCACAGGTAGCAATGTGTAGCAAATATCAGGTCTCTAGATATATCACAGGTAGTAATGTGTAGCAAATATCAGGTCTCTAGCTATATCACAGGTAGCAAATACGGATCTTCACAATAAATGCTGGCTAATCCGTAAAGTTCTTCA
>MUZC01004813.1:1205699-1222094 GCA_002072015.1 Radix auricularia | reverse complement strand
ACTTGGTGTTATCTCGCATGACTTGGTGTTATCTCCCATGACTTGGTGTTATCTCGCATGACTTGGTGTTATCTCACATAACTTGGTGTTATCTCACATAACTTGGTGTTATCTCGCATGACTTGGTGTTATCTCCCATAACTTGGTGTTATCTCACATAACTTGGTGTTATCTCGCATGACTTGGTGTTATCTCACATAACTTGGTGTTATCTCCCATTTGGTTTTATCTTCAATAACTTGGTGCTAACTACCAAAGCTTGATGCTACCTCATATAGTTTAGTGTTATCTACCATAGGTTGGTGTTGTTGTTTTTTTAAATCTCGTATGCCACTTTATTTTTAATATACTCCTGAGACATCTGTTGATAAAGGTCAGCATTCTGTTAGCATTAGTTCCTGGTGTTCTCCATGTTTCTGACCCTTACAAAAGAAAAATTACTATCAGGCTTCATTTAAACATTATTTTATAAGTCTTCACAGAGACGTAGGTTGATTCCCATACTGGTTTTATGTGTAAAAATGATTGTTGTCCTAAATTTACTCCCCTTTTTATGTTTTCATATGTTTTTGCAGACAAATTGACCCCCACTGTGGTGGCGTCACCAGGGGGTTACCGTGAGGTCAGGCCTCCCCGGTTGACAAACTCAGGGGGTGAAAACCAAAATTTATAATACAGAATGTTCCCGTTATTTCAGCACTGACATGCTCGTTGGATTTCTACGGGTTAAATCGTGAGTGGGTGACACCATGAGATACCGTCCCGGGTGACATGCTGAGATACTGTCCCAGGTGACACCATGAGATAACGTCTCTAGTGACACCATGAGATACCGTCCCGGGTGAGACCATGACATACCATCCCGGGTGACACCATGAGATACCGTCCCAGGTGACACCATGACATTGCGTCCCGATTGACACCATGAGATACTGTCCCGGGTGACACCATGAGATACCATCCCGGGTGACACCATGAAATACCGTCCCGGGTGACACCATGAGATACCGTCCCGGGTGACACCATGAGATACCATTCTGGGTGACACCATGAGATACCATCCCGGGTGACACCATGAGATACCATTCCGGGTGACACCATGAGATACCATGAGATACCCTTCCGGGTGACACCATGAGATACCGTCCCGGGTGACACCATGAGATACCGTCCCGGGTGACACCATGAGATACCCTCCCGGGTGACACCATGAGATACCATCCCGGGTGACACCATAATATACCGTCCCGGGTGACACCATGAGATACCATCCCGTGTGACACCATGAGATACCGTCCCGGGTGACACCATGAGATACCATTCTGGGTGACACCATGAGATACCGTCCCGGGTGACACCATGAGATATCATCCCGGTGACACCATGAGATACCATCCTGGGTGACACCATGAGATACCCTCCCGGGTGACACCATGAGATACCATCCCGGTGACACCATGAGATACTATCCCGGGTGACACCATGAGATACCGTCCCAGGTGACACCATGAGATACCATCCCGGATGACAACATGAGATACCATCCCGGGTGACACCATGAGATACCATCCAGGGTGACACCATGAGATACCATCCCGGGTGACACCATGAGATACCGTCCCGGCTGACACCATGAGATACCATCCCGGGTGATACCATGAGATACCACCCCGAGTGACACCATGAGATACCATCCCGGGTGACAACATGAGATACCATCCCGGTTGACACCATGAGATACCATCCCGGGTGACACCATGAGATACCACCCCGAGTGACACCATGAGATACCATCCCGGGTGACAACATGAGATACCATCCCGGTTGACACCATGAGATACCGTCCCGGGTGACACCATGAGATACCGTCCCGGGTGACACCATGAGATATCGTCCCGGGTGACGCCATGAGATACCATCCCGGGTGACACCATGAGATACCACTCCGAGTGACACCATGAGATACCGCCCGGGTGACACCAACCCCAGTGACTTCTTTGACCCACTGCCATAGTATACACTTTTAGACTTTTTCAACGTTTTGATTTTTAATGTCTTCTTATTTAACGTCTTCTTATTGTTAATTGTTAATTTTAAAACTTTTTGGATTGTTTCACCACCAGCTCAGGTGCCAGGTGACCGGAAGTATTTGTCCTCGGACTTGTCCTACATATTGATGTAGAGATTTATTTTTGTTAGCGAGGCGGCTCACGTTGTAAGGCTTGGCACAAAAAATTTCTTGCGATATTTTATAAGCCTGCTCCAATGAAGATTTTATTAGACTGCTCCAAGGGAGATTTTATTAGACTGCTCCATGGGAGATTTTATTAGACTGCTTCAAGGGAGATTTTATTAGACTGCTCCATGGGATATTTTATTAGACTGCTCCAGGGGGGATTTTATTAGACTGCTCCATGGAAGAATTTATTAGACTGCTCCATGGGAGATTTTATTAGACTGCTCCAATGAAGATTTTATTAGACTGCTCCATGGGAGATTTTATTAGACTGCTCCAATGGAGATTTTATTAGACTGCTCCAAGGGAGATTTTATTAGACTGCCCCAAGAGAGATTTTATTACACTGCTCCATGGGAGATTTTATTAGACTGCTCCATGGGAGATTTTATTAGACTGCTCCAAGGGAGATTTTATTAGACTGCTCCATGGGAGATTTTATTAGACTGCTCAAATGAAGATTGTATTAGACTGCTCCATGGAAGATTTTATTAGACCGCTCCAAGGAAGATTTTATTAGACTGCTCCATGGAAGATTTTATTAGACTGCTCCATGGAAGATTTTATAAGATTGCTCCAATGAAGATTTTATTAGACTGCTCCATGGAAGATTTTATTAGACTGCTCCATGGAAGATTTTATTAGACTGCTCCAAGGGAAATTTTATTAGACTGCTCCATGGAAGATTTTATTAGACTGCTCCATGGAAGATTTTATTAGACTACTCCATGGAAGATTTTATTAGACTGCTCCAATGAAGATTTTATTAGACTTCTCCATGGAAGATTTTATTAGACTGCTCCATGATAGATTTGGTAGGGATGGAGACAGACGTCCGGAGGCATCTCGGTTGTAATCTGAAGTTTGGTATGTACTAATTCCCGTTTCAATGTTGCAGTTCTCACGTTTTTTAGAATGTACCCCTAGGCTACATTTTTACTTAAAAATTTCTGTAGTTGTGCTTATTGTGCCTTACACTATATAAATATTTAAGATATAACTATATCACTTTACACTGACTCTAAAATTGAAATCTCCGACACAATAAAAGTGTGTGTGACCTCTAACCTCGATTATGTTTGTTTATTGTGTTTTCTAAATAGTTAAGTGTATATTTGGAATTAAGCTTAACAAATTCCAAACTTCGGAGGCTTCCTCACGGGGTGTCATGAGCTATACAGTTGGGACAATTTCCTTGGCTGCTCGTGCCCTCCAAGTCATTATAATCAGTTAAAACAGTTAATATAGTTTATAAATAATATAATAGTCCAAGTCACTGGATCTGGAACGCTGAGGAACGATGTACGACAGTCTACAGCAGTTATTTGAAAAATCGTGTGGTGATTAGCGCTGTAAAAATATTCAATATGATGACGTCATTGTTTGGTGTGCATCGGTGCGCAAAATACAACCCCTATTATTAAATACTTTGCGTGCATTTCAGAAAGTTCAATATTTCGTATTTATCAAAAAAGGACAAGTTAGTTGGGCTTTTGAAAAAGGTTGGCGCCGTAGGCGCCCTAAAAAAAGGGGATGCTATAGGCGCCACGGCGCCCCGGCACAATCTAGTTTAATAATATTTAACAATAGTGGGGCTATATTTTCAAAAAAATTAGAACTACAACTTTGAAACAGGAAGTAGAATAAAAAAAAATAAATAAACTTCAGATTACAACCGAGATGCCTCCGGACGTCTGTCTCCATCCCTACCATAGATTTTATTAGACTGCTCCATGGGAGATTTTATTAGACTGCTCCATGGGAGATTTTGTTAGACGGCTCCATGGAAGATTTTTTTAGACTGCTCCATGGGAGATTTTATTAGACTGCTCCAAGGGAGATTTTATTAGACTGCTCCAAGGGAGATTTTATAAGACTGCTCCAAGAGATATTTTATTAGACTGCTCCAAGGGAGATTTTATTAGACTGCTCCAAGGGAGATTTTATTAGACTGCTCCAAGGGAGATTTTATTAGATGGCTCCGAGAGAGATTTTATTAGACTGCTCCAAGGGAGATTTTATTAGACTGCTCCAAGAGAGATTTTAGTAGACTGCTCCATGGAAGATTTTATTAGACTGCTCCAAGGGAGATTTTATTAGACTGCTCCATGGGAGATTTTATTAGACTGCTTCAAGGGAGATTTTATTAGACTGCCCCGGGGTTGCTGATTTCATCTACTCTTACGTGCCCTTGCCGGTCATGAAAGATTATATGTCAGTGAAGATGAAGTCTGACTAACAAATACGTAAGCATTGACCTAGTTTTTAAACAATACACCATCATCATTACCATTTCACAATACACCATCTCTAGTTTCAATCAACTATACACCATCGTCAACAACATTTAACATTACACCATCGTCAACAACATTCAACAATACACCATCTCCAGCAACATCCAACAATACACCATCTCCGGCAATATTCAACAATACATCATCTTCAGCTACTTTCAACAGTACACCATCTTGTTTCATAAACCTTGTCTTCTGTCTGTTTGAATTTGGGAAAGATGCTGAATCCTTTAACAATCGGCATTGGCCGGGGGGGGGGGGTAAGTTTTAACAAAATTACTTCAAGGAATTTATAACACAGGCTGTTACTTCTAATACTACGTCTAAAAAGATCCGTGTTATATAGTTGAAACAAATACAAGTAAAAGAATTTTAGCCGTAGAATCTATGTAGGTTTACCTTTGGGGAAGAGGGGGACAGCTCGAGATCTTAAAGGCTCTTTTGGTATTATTAGTTTATGCGCACTTTATTTGACGCATTCATTTAATGAGAAAGCATCAGTGCGCACTAGACAGAGGCGAGCTCAACTGAGAAGAAAATAAAGTTATTTGGATGCCTTTTTTTTGGGGGGGGGGGGATGTTGATTTTTAGCGCATTTTCGAGAAGTCGAATGCGCTATTGCACCCGTTTTGTCCGTCCGTCCGTCATCACCCTTGATCTCAGCATCCATAAGTCCTAGACCCATGAGGTATATATGTTTTTTGTATGTCCTGACCTGCAATTTGTGCATCAACACTCAGTTACTCGATCCGTTAAAAAACCCCTTTAAAACTACCAAAAAATATTTCGAATCGAGAGGTAACACTAGCGCAGGGAACGGCCGCCATTGCCGGAAGACGATTGCATAATTTTTCAGACATTGAAGAGTGGTGCGAAAGGGTGCAAAAGAATTAGTTGTTTTTTTTTAGTTGACGTCATTAGAATATGTGTAAAAGTTTAGAGAGTTTTACGTCATCATTTGTGGTGACTTGTAGTTAGATTAAAGAGAAAATAATTTTTTTTTAAAATGTAAAGAAATGACTTTTAAATAAAAAAAATGTCAGGTATATTCATTACACAAGAAAATTCATAAAAATATGTATAAAATCTGAACACAATTACTGATAACTACATAATTCTGATATCTGACATAAGTACTGATACATAATACGAAAATGCGCTAACACGTCCTGAATTCCAATAGGGACCAGGCTTAACATGATTTTTTTTATCCCATATATAGTCTACAACGAGATTTGTATTTACAGTAGTTTTCGCCCTATGAGTCGCACTTTTTCTTCCCCAAAGCTGGGGAAGGTGGGTGGAGTTGGTATGTCTTAGGCGACGAACAGAATTACTTTTTTCTTCTAGATTTTCCTGCTTTAAAATTGGGTGCATCTTATATTCCGGAGCGTCTTATAAGGCGAAAAATACGGTATTGTAAGTAAAATGTAGATTTTAAGTTGTTAGCTATAAAAATAGATTTATTTATGTATAGAGATTAATGTCTCTACAAGTTAAACGTACACAGGCTTGAGTTCATGGGCGTTCGCATGTGGGGATAAGTAGGGGATTTGCCTCCCCACCCTACATTTTAGAAAAATGTCATAAAGTTGTTAAAATAAAAACTGACCCAAATTCCATGCAAGTTTATTACATAGAAATCAGTGTTCACATATCAAACATAAAAAAGAATTATATCTGCAAGTATAACAGATTACGTTACTGATTGTTCTAAAAAAAAAATTCTTTCACATTTTCATAAAAAATACACAAGCTTTTATATTTATTAGTCCATCTAGTTTCACATTGCAAAGAAACATTTGTATTTAGTTTCTTCACTGATTACTTTTTTAAAAAACCGCAAAATTGACTTTTTATTGTTCCTATTGTCTCTCGTTTAGCATTCACAATATTTAAATATTTCACAACAAGATTTAGTTTATGTGAACTGCAATGTACAAATACAACTTTTGGGTATTTTTTCGAATTATTTCTTGGACTCCTCCTTCCTTACCTGCCATTGTAGAACATCCGCCGTATACTTGACCAACAAACTTTGTAAAATCTAATCAAAATTCTAAAGAAATTGTAATGATGGTGTTGGCTAAACCTTCAGCTGTTCAATTTACAATTGGAAAAGATCCCAGAATCCCAGGAATTCTTCTGTTACTATCATTTTCACATTTTCTTCTTTGACAAATCTCACACCAAGTGACATCTGCTCAGTGCATGAAATGTCATTTGTCTCGTATAGAAAATGCAACTGAATTATTTACTTCAAGAACAATGTCTTCACTCAAGAGAACCAATTGACAAATGATTACCAAGAACTTCATCATCAATTCAACACAAAACTAAAAAATTACCAGAATTCAATTCTTTTCCACGAAGTGCTAAATCATGCATGCGACAAAATTGGATTGTAGAAACGATGGGACCAAGTTAGTAGCGATTTATTATTTTTAAAAATTGTCTTCTAAATTATGAGTTCAACTTTCAATTATGCAATAAAATTGCTAACATCTTAATCTTCATGATATACTTTGTGTCATGTGGATCGCATGTGGCTACGTGCATCTTCGTTGGAATCTTTATATTTTGTGCATGGTTTGATGACAAATGTCAACTAAACTCCTCGAATTACTTTTTGCGGAAACAACACACAAAATTTACAAAAAACGCCTTTAACATTTGCGAGTATACAAGCCACGGTGAATAGTTTGATAGCCATGCATGTATAAAAACTGATAAAAACGTGTGTTTTTTTGTTTTTTTTACATTTTTTACCTCTATTTACTAAACGTCTTTTTCATACCAAAGAATAAAGTGGTTTAAGTATGTTTTCAAAGTCACTATTATAACATTGCAAATTGAATTTTAAGTTGATCTGATCTATTGGACCCTCTGATTAGTTTCCAGTTACATCACTTGTCTTTATTTTTTCTTGTGTTCAACTTTCTTCTGGAGACCTGGCGAAATTTCGTGTTGTAGTTGTAATAGACACAGACGTTAAGACTTGCATTGAGGTAAGAGCAGCAATCAAAAATTATTGTTATGACCTGGGAAACACTTCCATAACGCCCCCCCTATGTTGTACTCGGGAACCAATTGCCTAATCACACCGGAGAGAGCTGGGGGTACGGCGCAGAAGATAAAGATGACGGACACAAGTATGACCACCTTCAACACTTGAAGATCCTTACCGACGAGAATTATGTTCGTATTCTTACTGGACCACGAGGTGAACTTTCCTGGTCCCGATTTCTCATCTTCGCGCCACATTTTTGGTGTTCGTGCTTTGTTTCTAGACGTGACGAGACCGCCTTGAGTTCCGTGTCTAAATTTAGCAGCAGACACGAGTTTTATCATGAGTACAAAGAGGGAAATTAAGACTATGATGATGGCGCCCCAGGTCAGGATGTTTCTGTTGAAGATGTCGCTCACAGCTAAAGCTGCTGGTCTAAGGGAGGTAAACTGGAGCACTAATCGTGTGACGTTGGTCTTACTATTAAAGACGCCCTGAAATCCCTGACACACTAAAAGTGTCATTCGAGTAGCGAGCGAGAGAAAAAACACAGAACACACCACGTAAATCGTGACACGCCTGGTAACGTGTTTTTAAAGGTTAACGGAATGGCCACGCAGCACGCGCGTGTCACGGCCGTGTAGACCCGTATCAACATGGACGTGTCGTAGAAAACCATGCTGTACCAGAAACAGGCGTAAGCTACGTCTGTGATATCGATCGTCCGCGGAGCTATCTGAGGGAAGAGTATAACAATAAGTGAGGCAGGTACCATGGAGCGGATTATGAGAAACCAAATATCAGAGACCGCGAGTGAACAGAGGGCCACAGTGACGCTGTCTTTCAGGCCCATTCTGGTAAAGACGATGATGTTGAAAATGTTGGAGCCGATACCGAATAAGATGATGATGGGCTCGCTGGAGTACAGAACGGCATATTTGAGATATAAGATGACCTCATCACTTATAAGTTTGTTAAATGCTGACGTGGAATGTGTCACGTTGACTGGGGTTAAAGAGGTCATTGTTTCTGTCCAGATTAGTAAAAATTTTAAGGCCAGTTTACTGAAATTCGTTTAGGCAAGGAGGACTGACCTACATAGTGAACTGAAAAATGCACTTGCAATTTAGATTATTTATTAAGTATTTTAAAATGCATTATAGGTGGTCTAGCGCTTTAGACTGCTGAACGGTGGGATGAACTCTAGTCACGAGTTCAAACCACGTTACTGGCAAGGCCCACGGGGCATTGTGCTAGCCCCACAATCCCCTGCTCGTTAGTGGTGGCTTAATAACTTGTGATCGCTACTTCACTTGCCCTAGAGTCCGTCATGGACTGAAAAGGGGTTATAAAGAAGAAATCCTTTGTACACAATGTTTACATCTTTGAACTCTTATAACTAGAATCTATCTGTTTTTAATCTTATCACAGCTAGCGAGTCTATGTATCTGAACGCAATCTTTTGGCCTCGAGCAAAAATTGAACACACTTTCAGAAATATGAGCAAACATTTTTCCGGACTGCCTATAGATTGTTAGTGAGAAGTCCCACCAAATGGCGGCTTCATTTAAATAAACATAGATCTACTCCTCTTTACATCAAGAATTCAAAGTTTTCAGATGAAAAAAAAACACACAAGAATTTAAAAAAATATAAAATTGAAATTGATTCTGAAAAGTTTGAATTATAATTTTTTATTACATGTTAACAGATCCTATTTTTAAATTAGTTAACCGTTTTATTGATGCAATTTGATCGCACGTGAAGCACGTGACGTAAAAGAAAGAAAAGACTGTATGTGGACCAAACAGTTACTTACATTGTGAGGTTAATTTTGTATCAATATTTGCCTCGACAATTAGACTTTACACCACGATACAATTATTTGTTTAAACTATTGCATCCTGAGAGTAACTGAAATAGTTTTCTTTATTAATGAGAAGAGAAGTTCGATAACTTCCGCCTCACCGGAGTGACACGAGTAAATATTTGATAATTAGTGTGGAGTTATCACAACTCAATTTAAATGATGCGATGCTTGGAGAGATGTTTTAATAATCGGCCCTAGTATTCCATGGGCGTGGACAGATACAAACATTGAGTTAGGTGGTCCCCTCTTCAGATAGTAAGCTTGGCGACAAATTACTCAGGTGAGAATTTGTTAAAATTTTACTTCACTAAATGTACGGAAAGTAACGATAAACTTTTATTGAAAAAAGTGAGTATTTATATTATTTAAAAATTAATCATATATTCCAAAGTTATTCGTTGTAAAATCAAAGCTGTAAAGTTTTTAAAGACCTCTGAAATACCTGGAAATTTTAAGCACAAAAATTTACGAATGAGTGAAACTTAAGCCTGAAAAACCACAAATGAAATAAATATAATATCGTTGACAATGCATAGTGATACTTTATAATTTCCAATCACATCAAACAATAAAAACAGATTGATGACTTGTGATATATTAAAAACTAAATGTAAGCTAAATTAAATTTAAGGCAAAGAAAAAAAAATATTGCTTTTATTTAATTAATTTTTACACTTTAAATTAATTTGTATGTTTATTAGCCAACGAATTGGGAAGGGGGGAATAGGTATCATATCAAATTATGTAATAAACTGAATCAATAGAAGTAGTAAGAATTAAAGACTTGTTCCGAGAGTGAAATGATCGACTTGACTGAAGAAGCTGGTGTATTATATATGGGATCAATGTGGCGAGGATTTTAGTGTGTATATAAATGAAATCCTTACAATGGGTCCGGTAGAATAAAAACTGGAACAGAACGACTTGGCGGTTAAAGGAAAGCTAGCCCTCATATTAGATTTTTTTTTGTGTTTTAAATTGGAAATAGTTTTCAAATGGACAAACTAAATAGCACTTTTAGTAACAGGAACATATGTGGTCGCCTTGGGCCCCGAACTTTCATAGGCCCCCGCCTATCTCAAGGTACATTATTATCATTATTAACTCCTTATTCCTACCCAGCCTGGGCCTCGCGCAATTCATTTCGCATACAAAGCCGAATAGGGCCCTACAAATGCTAAGGGCGACCCTGGCATTGGGCCCAAAAAATGCTATTGCTGGCACTGGTATAGGACCCCACTAATGCTAAGGCTGGCCCTGGCTTAGGGCCTCACAAATGCTATGGCTAGCCTTGTCATCGTCATCATAATCATCATCAGTCACGTGACCGTTGCGGTCGTTTGGGCGAGCGCATGGAGACTTCAAAACATTTCCACAGTTGCGTGTCTTGAGCGGCGGGCAGTTGTTGATTCAATCCCATCACTGTCCATTCCTTTATGTTGTCAAGCTAGCTTTTCAGTTGTCGCCTTCTTCGCCGGCCCCCTTCTACGGTGCCTTTTAAGATAATTTTTTGACAGGGTATCATGTCCCGTTTTGCCCGGGGCCGTTTTACCCGGGGCCGTTTTGTCCGGGGCCTATTTGTCCGGGGCCGTTTTGTCGAGGGCCGTTTTATCGGTGAACCATATTAATCTTTTTAACTTGTTCTATCAACATCAGTAAAGTAGTGAAAAGGGGGGGGGGGCAAATGTTACATGCGTGCAAGGGCGCCAAAATGAGGCGTACACGTACATTATAAAAATTAAACAATGTCAAAATATTTATGAAACGGAAGGGGGAGAAGGGGATCATCCCAAATTTATAGTTTGTCCCCGGAAAAAAAACTATCCTAGATAAGCCTCTGATTAACATTGGTACTCTGCTGTCGGTACCGCTTCGCTTCAATGACTTTTCCCTTCTTCTCATGGGTATGAAAAAACCCAAGGGAGGTGAGAACGTTATTTCTAAATAAAACAACTCTTGGAAATATGCCATGCATGGAATTATTTTTTTCGTAATGTGCGCTTTAATAAATTTGATTATAATATTTTTTGTTTTACAAATTTTTAATACATTTTTTAAATATTTTTTTTCCTTTCCGTATTTAACTTAATCGACAAAGTGAATATACGCATATTTATCTGATAATGATATCTAAAGCTTAGTGTAAGTGGCGTAGATAGAGCTTTTGCCGCCATGCGCGGTCTCCATTATGCCACCCATAAATGACGTCACGCAAAGAGGGGGAAAGAGGAGTCACACATTTGACATCTTTCAAAACGTGCCAATTAAAATAAAAGTTCTACTAAAATATATGATTACCGACACTTTATTCAATGACGATTTACGTGGTTTCACCCGTGTTACGATAGAGTGCATCCTTAAACTAAAAACATATTTAAATGAACCCCAAAAAATGAATTAAACATACTCATTTTCAAAAAGAAAATACTGCTAGAATTGGGGGGGGGGGAATCTTTATCCCGTCACATTGAGGAAAGGGTCTAAGTTTTCGTTTCGTGACGCCATCTGACGAGGGGCATGTGGTGAAAAAATCAGACGAAATCATGTGACGTCATTTATGGACGGCCCTTTAAGTCAATCATATGATGGTTTTTATAAATTAATTAACACGAATAAATAAATGTAATTGAAACGAAGTACATTGTAAAAGGTGGTGAACAATTTTACCATTGCATGCCCTATTTAGTTAAGCATAATAAAAGAGGCCGCATAAGATGATATACCTATAAATACACATAAAAATACAAGATAATTGTTTTGAAGACCACAAAGAAAGTTATAGGGGTCGCAGCCCCCCCCCCCCACACACACACACAAATGAGACAAAAGAAATTCCAAATTTACACCCAAAAAACATTAACAGTTCATATGCTTTTATTTTTTATAATAAATATATGATTTTTTTATAAAAAAGAAATTGTATACATCAGTATGTAAACATATTTTTCTATACATTTACATACTTACCTAATTTTCATAGTAGAAAAATCGTGTATTATGTTATCAAAATTTAAAATTATTTGTAATATCGTGTTCTATTGACAATATGGCAAAATTTTGTAGTCTTAAATCACTCATAGTGGAACGAATATAATTTGTTTTTCAACTTCAGTTTGGAGATGCTCCTTTCACAACTAAATATACTGATAACAAATGTTGAAAACATTCTTTGCAAAATTATAATGTTGGGTAAAGAATTGTCCAATATTTACTGTTGAATATTTTAATAGATCAAGGGGGCATTTCCCACCGTTTTTTTATAACATAATGCCTCTTCTTGTAGTGAATGTACGTACATCCAGGGGTGGTCTTAGGCTCCTGCAACCTATGTGGTCGCAGTGGGCCCTGCGCTTTCATTGGCCCAACTTTTCTAAATTTTGACATTATATCCTTATTAATACATTATCCCTATACAAACTGGGGTCCACGCAATCCTTTTCTTATACTTAGCTACAAAGGGCCCCGAAATAGCTAAGACAGGCCCCGTGTACTGCCATAAAGACCTGGATCCTTTCTCTTTCCATCTCGAACAATTCTTATCAATGTAAATAAAGAAATTTATTAGATTTTCGAATTCTTCATTTAGTCGGTTAGATGGTATTTTACACGAATATGTTCTTGCAAGGTCATGTAACTCATCGCCGCGTTATTTTATTTTATTTTATAATTACACCTATGGATAAAAAAAATTCTCGTGGTATTTCTTGCTCTAAAGATAGAACCACGGCGTCTGAATTTTCCCGACTCATATTTTTCTCCTTCTGACTCGGTGTTTAATTGTTTTCACCAACTCTCTGTAAGTGTAACTGCGCTCTGTATTAGCACGTATCTTTGTTCCATGAAATGGGTTGTATAGATTACATTAATTTAAAAAAGACGTGTTCCCATAAATTGAGATACTATAGAAAAGAAAAATATTGCGTCGAACTGAGAAAAATTCCAGTATGGGGCCGTCCATAAAGTACGTCACGCTCCAAAAGGGTGGAGGGGATGTAAGAAAGTGTGACAGTTTGTGACAGGGGGAGATGGGTGTCCGGCCATGTGTGACTTCAGGGTGTTTTATGTTAAATTTTAATGATTTTGTTAATAAAAAAAATATTTTTATCCGAGATATGTCACAGTTTGTGACAGGGGGAGGGGGAGTTAAAATTGTCAAAAAAATAGAGTGACGTACTTTATGAACGGCCCCTATCTGATCTCGTTTTACTAGTTACTTCAGATGTCAATTTTTCCAAGACGCTTGAAATTTTTAAGTATGTCATTTTCGGAATTATTTATGTTATTTCAGTGTTTATTCACGGAGAAATGAATAGCAGTTCATTATTAATGAATAACCGTATTTTAATGAAAAATACAAGCTACATGTGCTTCTTTAATGCAATAACAACAAATGAAATTTAATTTTAATAAGTAACCTTACAATAATTTTATGAACCTGAAACAGTAATATAATTTACTACTTTCAAGCTAAACACAATATTTGAACCACCATGTCATGTAAGTACTTTTTAGCGCATCATTCAGCGAATGTCAAAATTCCACTCTAAAACTGTAGTGGCGATATTAATAGAACATATTTTTGGACCAGCGGTGATGTGTTGTTTTTTGTGCTGCAGTTTCCTTGTGAAAGCGCCATCTGTGAAGTATACCGCTTAATTTTACAAACAAATCGTTACCTTTTTTAGCGATTAAAATTTTTTAAACGGTTTTGCTTTAGTTATAACAACCACTATGTAATAAAAAAAAATGTTGCAGGAATCCATTAATTAGAACTCAAAACTAAGATTCTTTTTTGTTTCACCATGGTTTTCTCCCTTCAAAAGAAAGGGGGAGGGGTTCAGAAATGGCTTTAATTTTCATATTCCCACAAATGCCGCCCCTTGAATAAGTGACACCCGGGGCAGACCGCCCCATTAGATACGCCACTGCTTAGTGTGTGTTTGTATGGCTATTTCTATCCGGTTTGCGTGATAAAAAGAAATCCGAGCAATGACAAAAATTAATATCACCGTTCATTTTGACCCTTTTTAAGGAAAGTTTTGTAATATCACTTTATCACGATAGCTAAAAACTGAGAAATATCGAATTGAAAAAATGTATTACTAATACTAATATTATTTCTATATTAAATGACCCACAAAGAGTTACTTTTTTAAGCAGTTTTTTTAAGGCCCTCTTTGAGCGGTGACCTTTTAAACATCTTTTTAAAATTAATTTTTTCCCCCATAACTTTATGCACGGTATTTAATTATAGCTGTAAGGGTTTGCTTTAGTTTATATTTTTAATACAATTTTGTTGCTCTCAATCATAATTTATGACGTTAAGGTGGTATCTTTGTGTATCTAATAGTTCTTTCATTAGCCTTTTAAGACTTGGATATGTGTGCTGTGTCTCAAGCTTTACAAATGTATTTGTTGAATGCCTTTCTTGGATGTCTTAAATCAAGTGAACGATTTTTATACTTTTCATTTTATATATTGTTGGATTTATCAATAGAAAGTATTTTTAACAAAATGATTTTTTAAATATAATTATTTTAACTATACATTCAAACCTCTCATTACGAGGACCTCTCATAACGAGTGATGCGCATAATGAGTGAATTTTTTTGACAACGTTGCTCCCTTAAGGATCGACAAATGGGCATAACGAATGACGCAGAATGGGAAAATCCCATTTTCCAGGAAATTAATTTATGAGCCGGTGTCACGAAATAAAGTCTCCCCCAAAATAAAGTCTCCCCCGGAGAGTTTATTTTAAAATAATTTCGCCCCCGGAGAAATTGTTTTAAAATGAAGTCTCCCCTGTTAAAATAAATCCTCCCCTTAATTATTTGAAATTATAAATAATTATTTTATTAAACTTTATGACTTACAACATAATTTGTATTTTTTCTACAGGCATTTGTGTATGATTATTGGGAATTCAGCGATCTTAAGCTTAGTCAGGGGCGTAGCTATTAGTGGGTTTAGACGTTGTATGCCCGTAAAGACACATATTTAGAGTTGTTGAATTGCCCAGAGTTATTAAAAAGAATAACAGACAAATGAACTGAAATATAAAGATGATTAATTAATACGAGAGCGTTGCATCGAAGTCTTTCTTTACTATTGTAACACGAGTTAGGATTTAAACGAAAGTTTCTATTTCTATTTGTGCATTATAATAATTTAAAAATATCACCAGTCTTCTACCCGTAGATTTTACTATATCTACAGCAAAAAAAAAATAAAAATAAAAAAAATTAGCAAATCCAAGTAGCCAAGGTTTGTAAATTTTAAAAAAATAATTAAAGTTCACTTTTTAAAAAATAGTTTTAAAAAGTTTTTAAATGGGATTACTTTTTTGTGTTGCCGTCTCAAGAAACACAGAACATGCTAAAATTTAGACACACAAAAATTAGGTCATACGTTTAAACAATGAGCTAGGTTTGGAGTCTACCGATACGTTAAATTTATTGCGTAGCTCAGATAACAGTACCGTGGATATGTGGATTTAGGTGAGGCGCACGCTTAGCTAGTTTGAAATTCGCGTGCCGTGGAATATGTTAGGTATAAAGTCAATTACCTTAGAGCCCAAGAGGTCGAAGGTGAAGCTTAGAGGTTGGCTTTTGTTATTGATGACGTGCGCTGTTGTGTGTGTGTGTGAAATGATTGTCATCTTGTTTCCCAAAGGGAAACGTGGAACGTTAATACTTTTAAAACTTTCCCTAATCATTTTGTAAGCTCATCACTTACTTCACATTTTTGTCCGTATTTGTTAGTAGGCTATTTTATTTAATTGTTTTAAAATTATTTATGTTAGTGCCTGATATTATTGTAATGCCCTGCAATGAATTATTAGAAATGATACATTTAAATTTAAAGTTTTAAGGCTCACTCTAATAAAAAAAATATTTTAATGTAAGGAAAATAGTAGTATTTTCACACACAAACACACACACACACACACACACACACACACACACACACACACACACACACA
>MUZC01004813.1:1182193-1202103 GCA_002072015.1 Radix auricularia | reverse complement strand
GGCCGCACATAAGCGAGATTTTTAAAATTATTTTTCGCCAATTTTTGTCGTGTGAGGGTACCCAACAACTTCCAAAAATGTGATGCTCCTACCTACACGTAAAATAGGAGAATTAGGGATGACTCGGTTTATAATATAAGAAAAACTATATTTGGGCCCCACGGCCCCCCATGAGAGGGAGTTTGAACATTTTTTCATCAATTGTCGTCGGGAGCGTGTACTCAAAAAATTCCCTAAGTTTCATGCTTCTACCTATACAGAAAATAGGAGAATTAGTGATTTTAAAATTTTAAATAGCTCAAATAAGGAAAAATATGTTTTGGGGACCCCGGCCCCAATGAGTGGGAAATTTAACTATTTTTTTCCAATTATTGTCGAGAGCACGTATTCAACAAATGTTCAAAGTTTCATGCTTCTAACTACACGGGAAATAGGAAAATTGGTGATTTTATTTTTTTTATAGAGCCCACATAGGAAAAAAATGTTTTTCGGCCCCCGGCCCCACATAAGCGAGATTTGTAAAATTCTTTTTCGCCAATTTTTGTCGTGAGAGGGTACCCAACAACTTTTCTAAATTTTATGCTCCTACCTACACAGGAAATTGGAGAATTAGTGATGAGTCGGTTTTAAATGTAATAAAAACTATATTTGGGCCCCCGGTCCCCCATGAGAGGGAATTTTAACATTCTTTTTTGCCATTTTTTGTCGGGAGCGTATACTCAAAAAATTAACCAAAGTTTCATGCTTCTACCTATACGGGAAATAGGAGAATTAGTGATTTTCAATTTTTATATAGCTCATATAAGGAAAAAAACTTTTTTGGGGCCCCGACCCCCATGAGTGGGAAATTTAACTCTTTTTTTTCCAGTTATAATTGGGAGCATGTACTTAACAAATTTCCAAAGTTTCATATTCTACTTACACGGGAATTAGGAAAATTGGTTATTTTCAATTTTTATAGAGCCCAAAAAGGAAAAAAATGTTTTTGGGCCCCCGGCCTCACATGAGCGAGATTTTTAAAATTCTTTTTCGCCAATTTTCGTCGTCAGAGGGTAACCAACAACTTCCTAAAGTTTCATGCTTCTACCTACACGGGAAGTTGGAGAATTAGTGATGAATGAGTGAGTGAGTCAGGCAGTCAGGGCTTTCCCTTTTATTAGTATAGATAACATAATCATGAGGAATTAGCATATATATCCAATAACAGATTATATTGATCTTGTTGGTCGTAGGCTTATATTCTTTATAAGAATTGCAAACTAATCGAAACGATTTTACTATCTTGAAAAACAGAAAGTGAAATTATAATCAATTAAAAACCAAACAGGCGAATGACAAGTGTAATAACAGCAAAGGAAATTTATTTATTTGTCCTCCTAGTTGAAGAAACAAAATTTTAAAAAATCCAACCTAACACCCTTGCACAAGTTCTTTACTACCGCCAAGTTCTTGACTACCGCCAAGTTCTTGACTACCACCAAGTTCTTGACTACCGCCTAGTTCTTGACTACAGCTAAGTTCTTGACTACAGCTAAGTTCTTGACTACCACCAAGTTCTTGACTACCACCAAGTTCTTGACTACCGCCGAGTTCTTGACTACCACCAAGTTCTTGACTACCACCGAGTTCTTGACTACCACCGAGTTCTTGACTACCACCAAGTTCTTGACTACCACCAAGTTCTTGACTACCACCAAGTTCTTGACTACCACCAAGTTCTTGACTACCACCGAGTTCTTGACTACCGCCGAGTTCTTGACTACAGCTAAGTTCTTGACTACAGCTAAGTTCTTGACTACCACCAAGTTCTTGACTACCACCAAGTTCTTGACTACAGCTAAGTTCTTGACTACAGCTAAGTTCTTGACTACCACCAAGTTCTTGACTATAGCTAAGTTCTTGACTACAGCTAAGTTCTTGACTACCGCCAAGTTCTTGACTACCGCCAAGTTCTTGACTACCGCCAAGTTCTTAACTACCACCGAGTTCTTGACTACCACAGCATACTGGCCAAAAATTAAATAGAAACGCACGAGTTCATTTTGGGATATAGAGGTAACTGGAAACCAAAGTCCATTAATAGAAATACATTTTTAATATTTTATTATTGATGCAAGGTTACTAAAACAAACCATGAACTAATTTGAAAGCTGTAAACCGAGATGGGCGTACAAAGAATTTGTGCAGCAAATGAGATTTAAAATACCTCCTCGAGCTATTCCTGACTGTGGGATAGAGGCAACTTTGAAATGTCCTTGAAATAAAATTTCATAGTTTTCTTGACGAATGCTTTTTAAATGTGGATGCAGTTTTAAATGAAATAAAGCGTGAGTGGGTGGATGAAGTTTTAAATTTAAAAGAAGCGCGAGTGGCCTCAAAACTGTCATGAAAACGTGTTCATTAAAATACCACATGCTGCGGGGGGGGGGGGGGTATTTTTCTTAATTTTCGCACTATGCTTTTCAGTTTTTTACCTATTAAATAGGGATTACATATTTACCCCCCTATTTGTCGGAGCAAATCTACGAGTCCTTATGGGGTGCGTTTGAAATTTCCAGAATTGGTCGGAGGCTAATCCCGATCAAAAAGCAACTAAAATTTATTTGGGGGGGGGGAGGGTTGGATCTTATCAAAATAATATTTAGTTACGATGCAGCGATATATGTTGTTTTTTCCCGCGAAGCTTGTATCTCTTTCTATTTCTAGTACTTAAATAAACAAATGATAACACAGCTTAAAATTGCTACATGGTCTTGAAAACATCAAAGAGAGTACAATTATATGTCCACCCATGTTGATGCAGCTTGAACATTCTTATAACAAAAAATAATAACTGTCAAAATAATCTTGTTTGACAAAGATAATCTTATAAGATTTTAAATTCAATTAAGATTTTATCTGCTAAACAAAAACCTTAGAAAAACCAAAGACTATTATTTTTTAAAATCATACCTGATAAAAAGGTAGCATTATCTTTATTGTTTGTAGCGAATTGGTGGGAACTACTAGAAATTGCTTAAAACACATTATGTCATAAACCTTAACAGCGTTACAGCTCGACTTTATTTAAACAGACTCCAGAGAACCATTCATCATCGATAAAATAAATTTATGCGGATAAAGAAATCGGCATGAATCAATCACGGCCTGTCAGGCTTTATGAAACCACATATCCACATGGCATGCCATTAATACCTCTAGAAACCCATTACCTACGTCATCAATTTTCGTATCCGAGCTATCCCCCTTTAATAGAGTTTTTGTCCGTTTTACTAATATTTGACATGTTTAAAATGCTCTTGGTGATCTGCCGAAACCTTGTGTTGAAAAAATAGTAGACAAAAAAGTTGAGGCTTGAGTTGATGTAGGACACGACGTCCAGTACCATCGTGATCACCTGTAAAACATTGACCACCCGCACGTCACTGGTGTACTCAGGCATGATCCGTCTTACAACACCTGGGATGGCTGGCGGGACATTGCAGACGATGAAGATGATGGACAAGAGAATCACGACCCTGACCACCTGGAGATCTTTCCCGACCAGAAAGCTGTTCGGGTTTTCATTCGTTGACGTCATTCGTCCGGGTTTAACCCCGTGCCTAAATTTAGCCGCAGACACGAGATTGTACTTTAAGACTAAGAGCGAAATGACGACGATGATGATGGCGCCCCAGGCGATGATGTTCCTGTTGACGATGTCAGTAACGGCGAGGGCAGCGGGTCTCAAGGAGTTGAAGTAGAACACCAACTTGGTGATGTTGGTCTTACTGTCAAAGACCCCCTGAAATCCCTGGCACGCCAGCATAGGAATTCGAATGGCCACAGAAGCTGCAACCAGGGCAAACACGACGTAAACCGTGACGTTCTTCGTGAAGATGTTCTTGAAGGTGAGCGGTATGGCCACGCAGCAAGCACGCGCCACGGCTGTGTAGACCCGGATCAGTGTGGAGATGTCGTAGAAGATCATGCTGTACCAGAAACTGGCGTACACGACGTCTGAGAGGTTGATGACCCGGGGCGCCACCTCGGGGAAGAGGCTGACGATGCTGGCTGACCGCCTCATCGCGCTGACCAGCAGGTACGAGAAGTCCGAGATGGCCAGCGAGAACAGGGACACGGTGACGCCATCTCTCAGGCCCATCCTGGTGAAGACGTTGATGTTGAAGATGTTGGAGCCGAGTCCGAACACGATGATGGCCGGTCCGCACAGGTAAAAAAACGCGAAGTTCAGGTAGAAGATCATTTCGTCGCTAACGAGGGCAGAGATCACTGAATTCTGTGGGCGTAAGATCAAGGTTACTGTTGTGTCCATTCCTTCTTTCCGGTAGTTGAACGGACTTAACGCTAAAATATATTACTTCAAACTTGATAAGATCGCTAAAATATCTCCAACAATAACTTCAAGTACAATGTATAATGTCCCTAAAGATTGTTGCAGTCTATTTGGTACATTGCTACGAGCCATATGTTTTTACTGTTATAAAATTTATAAAATGTTTCGTCCCTACCGATTGTTGCAGTCTATTTGGTACATTGCTACGTGCTATATGTTTTTTATATTTATTAACTTATAAAATATTTTAAGCGACGATTCACTAGCCCGAGCGGATGAACTAAACTAGTTCATTTGTCAAAAATATTTATTTGAATCCGTTCAAAACTCATGACAGGTCAATAAAGAGGTACAAGAAAAACAGTTTTATGTTTGACTTCTACTCTTCAAATACATTTTTAAAACTTTTTATAACTTAATTAAATTTTTGCAGAAAAAGATTTAATTTAAATACATAATATTCTTATTCTAGTTTTAGTTTTCAGCAGCAACAATTTTTATAATAAGATTGCCATCACACCCGAAAAAAACACACACACAAAAAACCAACATAATTTTAGCTAAAGAGTGTCGCAGTTTGAATGAATCACACCTAGCAATATTAGTAATTATTAGGTCCGACAATTTGAACGCTAATCAAATATTTTGAAATTTCTTAAAAAATAATGAGTCTTTGTCATCTAATTGTCTGATCAATTTAATAACTCCTCTGATTGGTGGATACGTTTCTGTTCAGGGGAAATAACTGGTGTCAAAGTAAGTTCGTCAAAAAAAGGGAATTTTAATTATGGCTTGTGGTTTACTGAAATTATTGCACCCATTAAAATATAATTTGACCTTGCGCGTGTTTGCTTGTGTGTTGGTTGAAAAAAAGTGGGTGTGGGGGGGGGGCTTAATTGAATTTGAATGTGAGTTTAAAGCCACCATAAATTTCGCATCCATATGGCATCAATCGGCTTTTTATGACCATGAACACCATTCAAGCGACACGTCTGTGTGCTAATTTCATAATTACTTATTTTCATCGTTAACTTTTGGTCCGTACTTTAGAAAGATCATAATTGTTGAGTAAAGCTGAAATCTTTCGCTGTATCGACCTAAAGTATCTACATCAAAGAAGAGCGGAAGGGGGGGAGGGTAAATGTTTATAAAGACAATTAATCACGTGACTTATTGAAGTACATGTGTTTGCTGTTAGCAGCAAAGAATATTTAACCAAGATGAGACTGTCTATTTAAAACATGTTTTGTAGTTTAGTTTGAGGACAACTTCGACGTCTTTGTGTCTAAACGTATTGATGTGAGAAATGTAAATATATAGTGTATATCATAACGAGTGATTGTAATTTAAAAGTGAACAGACTTTGCTCTAACCATGAATGCTGCCAAAAAAAGAAAGATTGAAGGTTAATGTCGAGTTTTTCATGACGAATGGGCCGCTAAACGTTGCTTCACATTCATTGGCAGAAAAACAGTCTGCTTGTTGTGCCGTGAGGTTGTGAGCGCCTTTAAAGCAGTCTGCTTGTTGTGCCGTGATAGTGTGAGCGCCTTTAAGTCAGTCTGCTTGTTGTGCCGTGATAGTGTGAGCTTCTTTAAGTCATTCTGCTTGTTGTGCCGTGAGAGTCTGAGCGTTTTTAAGGGAGTCAGATTGTTGTGCCGTGAGGGTGTGAGCGTTTTTAAGGGAGTCTGATTGTTGTGCCGTGAGGGTGTGAGCGTTTTTAAGGGAGTTTAACTTAAAAAAAACCCACCACTGTGGCGATAAAGAAGTATTTTAATAGATTTTTGGTTCTATGTCTAATGTGTACTAATTTTAGTAGTAGTGATAACCTTCACGCACACAATGATATACTTTAGTGATCAACACATTCCACATATAACAAACGAGGTTGGTGTAAAGTTAAATGAACAAACTTAAATTACACTATTTACAAGGCGTAGTAAATGAATTATTGATATATTTCTCTTTATATCTAAAATAGCCTATTTAAGGTCCCTTGTTGCATGCATCATCCTCACTAGCCGTTTGGCCTTTTTAACTTAATGTTCAATTTTAAGATACTTATAGGGTAAAGATCTCGTAATCCCTTTGATGTGCTGTAGTCAAGCTTCTTGTATCTGTAGACTCATGGGTGGTGTTCCGGCTTCTGCCCTGAAATTCCGATTTTCTGCGATCTCTGGGTCAGGCAAACCACATGAGTAGGTTGAACAGGTTCAATTCAATCCTTTCCGGCCTTCACAAGGTTCTGCAATAATTCTCCCAAAGGAGAGTAAATATATTCGTCTATAGTGTACATAGACGACTTCAGAAGACGCGGAGTCTATCTGGCTTCGGCAAAGCACGAGGGTTATCGTGGCTAGCCGGCTTTGATTCGCACATGGGAGTGACGAATTTGTATCAGCTGTGTACTGGTGTGTACTGGTGTGTACTGGTGTGTACTGGTGTGTACTGGTGTGTACACAGCTGGATGATGATTGAACCACCGAAAAGTTGATCTGACCGTCGAGGATGAGTGTGTCTAAGACTTGTCTAGATGACTGTGTCCAAGACTTGTCTAGATGAGTGTGTCCAAGACTTGTCTAGATGAGTGTGTCCAAGACTTGTCTAGATGACTGTGTCCAAGACTTTTCTAGATGAGTGTGTCCAAGACTTGTCTAGATGAGTGTGTCCAAGACTTGTCTAGATGAGTGGGTCCAAGACTTGTCTATATGAGTGTGTCCAAGACTTGTCTAGATGAGTGTGTCCAAGACTTGTCTAAATGACTGTGTCCAAGACTTGTCTAGATGAGTGTGTCCAAGACTTGTCTAGATGAGTGTGTCCAAGACGTGTCTAGATGACTGTGTCCAAGACTTGTCTAGATGAGTGTGTCCAAGACTTGTCTAGATGAGTGTGTCCAAGACTTGTCTAGATGAGTGTGTCCAAGACTTGTCTAGTAGATGAGTGTGTCCAAGACGTGTCTAGATGAGTGTGTCCAAGACGTGTCTAGATGAGTGTGCCCAAGACTTGTCTAGATGTGTGTGTTCCAGGGCAACCAGTGGTGAACTTGTCTTTGTCTTGCCTGACTCAATTACCACATTCCCTTCTGATGCCGGGTCGAGTAGGACGTTCCTCACTGGACTTGCCGTGTGACCAGGAACCAGTTCTAAGATAAAACAGAAACTTGGGTAGTTTATCCTTGTTAATATTTCATATGTCCCTCCTTCTTCAGAGCAAGGTGCCAAAAGGGGAACCAAAACATATAATAGCAATCCATATTTAAATTTATTACCACCGCATCCGGGTTAAACAGCGACTGTCAAAACAGCGACCGTCAAAACAGCGACTTTAAAATAGCGACTGTGTCAAAACAGTGACAGTCAAAACAGTGACCGTCAAAATAGCGACTGCATCAAAACAGCGACTGTATCAAAATAGGACTGTATCAAAATAGCGACTTTTTTCTTTTGCTTGTGATAATGCAGGTTTTTTGTAGAGAAGGGGCAATATATAATTAAAAACAATGAACTGGAGGTGTGTATAAATAAATGTTGGTGTGGTGTTATAAAGAGTGTATACACAGTTTCAGTGCACATTTTTTAAAAATTCTAAAATAAAATTATAACTACTATTACTTTAGTCAAATATAATGTGCAGAAAGCTCGATAGAGACTAGCTAACATAGATTCTTCGATTTATTGAGGGGGATTGTGGTGAGAGGGGCAGAGACAATTTGACTACAGAACTTTTTGATCCTCGGATGTTTCGACCCTCGTTTTTACCTCGTAAAATTGTTTTTTTTTCTTCTAGTTTTTAAAAATAAAAATAATAAGGTTTAATATTAGATCCATCCAAACCTATCCAACTCCTTTACCACTCCAATCCGATGTAATCGGACTATAAAAAGGCAATGTGTTCAGATAATCATTTATGAAGGTACCTACATTCTTTCAGCTCCCAATCTCTTTATTTACCTTCTCCATAACAGGCGGTCCGTGATCGCCACTTAGGCTAGACTTCGTAATATGCCATTATGTAACCACCGGACAGTTGACCACATGACGTTTCGACAAGGGTGCTTTCATTTTTAAAAATCTGGCAGGGTAACCATTATAAACGCCGCAGTATTTTGCCGTCTTGATCGCCATACAATGCAACCTAGCCACCATCCATGCACCTCATTTTACACACTCATTAACAAACTATTGTGAACTATAACGCATTACAAACTTTTATTCATCCTATAAATGCATTCGTCATACTCATAAACTAAGACGAAAATAAACTGAAAAAATGTCAACAACAATTAAGGAACGTTCTGTCAGGTCATACGGGCCCAGCGGCTTGAACGATATTGTCCGCTATGCGGTGTTAGTAACTATTTATTTTAATGTATTAACTTTATATAGACTCTACTGCCAACTTTGTACATCTTATTACTATTCAGTTTTTATGCTAGGTAGGTCTACACAAGAAACAGAAGTGAATGATAGGGCTCAGTGCTCAGGTTTGTGGTGGTTTTAGTGCCTGCGAGTTTCGCCATTCATGTCATCACCTTAATAACATTTTAAAAATTTTTTATTAATTAATTTTAATTTTACGATAAAAAGTGTAAAGGCACTGAAAATTTTTTTAAAAAAAAAAACAATGATATATGTGGTCCTTTCTAATTATGTTTGGCATGGAAGTGGAGGGAAGATTGACTTTTATGTTATAGTGTAATGTATACCCAGGGTTGTGGCGAGTGTTATGGGAAAGGTAAATAGTGGAATGAGAGGCAGAATGAATTTAGGTACCTTTACAAATGACTATCTGATCACGTGGCATTTTTATTGTCCTATTACATTGCCACTTGGATTAAGGTTGAGAGATCGATTGAAGTCTGCCGAGACCAGGGACTGTTCGTTGGATGGCCTATGTTACATCAGGACATGTTTCGAGGGCTAGACTAAGCGACGACCACAGGTCAACGTTTGCTGGCGAGATTTTTGGGAGATGGAAATAAAATGACTGGGGGTAGAGTGAATGTACTTACATTTACCTGACCACGTAACCTTTTTATTGTCCGATTACATCGGATCGGGTGTGCTTAGCTGGACGTTGACAAGGATACCGGGTATATAGGCATGCTCACAAACAACAGGCTGTTGATGATTTACTAGATCTGAAGTAACAAGCTACATACACACGTCATCATTTCACTGACTGCTAGCTAACGAAAGAAAACTAACTGCATATATCAGTCGTGTTCAAACCACAGTTAAGACAATGAAAAGAGGTCTATGTGTCAAAGAGTTTAGAAGCACTGTGTTAGGTTTACGGTTGGACCAGAATAGCTTTGCGGTGAAGTCGCTGTTTTGATACAGTCGCTGTTTTGAAGTCGCTGTTATGACGGTCACTGTTTTGACAGTCGCTGATTTGAACCCGTGCCTATTACCACGGGTGTAGACAAACTAGGTTAATACCAACATATGGTTTTGTACATTAATTTATTTACAGTAATTTATATTAATTCAACTTATTTGTACTCCATCCATTTAACTGATAGAGAGATTGTATAGTATCGTTTACCAATAATTAAATAGAAATGGTTAGATACTCTGGTTATCTATGCACGGTTGCTCAACCGCGATAAATTCAACAATTAACACATGGAATAAGCATTCAATAGTTTATTTCAGAATTACGCTGTTCCATTCAACAAATGGGATGCTTGTATAGTATAATTTAACAATAATTAAATAGAAATGGGTAGATACTCTAGTTACCTATGCACGGTTGCTCAACCGAGTTAAATGAATTCAACAATTAGTACACGGAATAAGCATTCAATAATTAATTTCTTAATTAAATATATAATAATATAATACAGCTGTGTGTTTAGATATAGTTGAGAATTCGTTCCTTACGTTTATATCTGGATGGAATATGTTGGCTCTTCGATGAAACAACTCTTGTCCAAACGAATAGCACAGACGTTGATTTCACCAACACTTAGTGTGTACAGAGATCGGATTTTGGGCTTCCAATTTCTTTTATACTTTTATACTGTGCTGTTGACGTGTTCATTTAATATATTTTTTTGGGTCTATTAATCATCGGCAGTTAGTGAACTTAGTCCATGTTTTTTCAATTTGTGGACCCCGTTTTTAATTGAGCGGCTTTATGTTTATCACTTACGGTGCAGCTGTGACTTGTGCGTCCATAAATTTCATCACAACCACCAAACTAAACGTGTGGATTCCGCTCAAAATTTAACAAACGAAGAGAGAGAATCGAATTTCCACGAGTTGGTTAATAGTTTCAGGAAGCAGTAAATTTTTCTCACTAAAGAGTCTTTAATAAAAATTTTCTGTAACCAAGGCCGATTTGGAGCTTTCCCATAAGATTGTAAAAATGGAACAAGTTTTTTTCTGACGGCGAGTCCATCAAGGAATGCTTGTCAGATGCAGGAAGAATATGTGTCCAGAACATTTTTAAAAAATTGACAGAATTCCTTATCAAGGAGAAACGTGGTCAGGCATGTTGAAAAAAATTATGGAAAATATGAAGCACCAACTTCAAAATGCAAGCAAAGACTTTTTGTGGAACTCTCTTTAGGTCAAAGAAAGTATCGATGTACAGTATTCAGCACAATTGGTGGTATTTATACGAGGAGTAAACACTCGTTTTGAGCTTACCAAAGAATTACTTTGTGTTGAGCCATTCAAATACACAAAGGCCAGGATGCATTCAATGCTTTTGAGAACTTTGTTGACAGAACTGCGTTGGTGTTAAACTAGACAACTGGTAAGTGTAACAACAGATGGAGTGCGTGATTTGACTGGAAAAAACGTAGGTCTTGTGAAGTTGATAAAAATAAAATGAAAGAAGAACATTCTGACCAAACACTGACCTCTCCACTGTGTCATCCAACAGGAAAGCCTGGGACGAGCTGCGTTAAACATCAAGCATGTCATTGACCCAGTTGTCAGTGTGGTAAGCCTCATTAGAACCAGGGTACTTAACCACAGGCAGTCGAGGGTGCTGCTTGATGATTTTGAAACTGAATATTATGATATTATCTACCACAGTAGTGTCCGCTTTCTGAGCCTGGGGAAGATATTGAGACGAGTCTGGGAGCTCAAGGAAAAATAGTTATGTTCCATGATATCAAGGGTTTTGTTTGTGAATTTGTTACTAACATTTAAAAGTGAAAGTCAGACTTCATGTTTGCCATTGGCATTATGGAAAAGTTGAATGAACTGAATGTCAAACTTAGGCCAATAGCTTGTTTGCACAAGAAATGTATGTGCATCTTAAATCATTTCAGGCAAAGTCTCCTTGTTCTCTAGGCAAGCAGGTGAAAACAGGTATTTGCTATTTCCCTTTGCTGAAACAGAAAACCATTTCTGGCGAAAAGGCTGACAAGTACAAGGCTAAGTTCGATGCCTTGGTTGTGGAATTTGAAAGGAGGTTCCAAGACTTCGAGAGCCTAGAACCACTCTTCAATATCCTCATTATGCCATTTAGTGCATAAGGTGATTCAACCCAATAGCCTATACAGTTAAAGGCAGTTAAAGCTGCTTGATCTACAAGCAGATTATGTCCTGAAGAAGAAGTTCAAGTCAGTTCTTCTGCTTGAGTTTTTTTGGCTGTTTGCCAGCAGCAGCATTTCCACGCTTAAAAAACTTGCTGCCAAACGTTTGTCAATTTTTGGCTCCACATACAACAAACAGATCGATGTTGATTGGCTGCAATTTGAATGCAGTCATGGGATGACCAGTAAACTGGTTCCATAATTCAAGAACAGTATCCAAAATTGCGAACAGTTACCCACTTCTCATGAATTATAATTGTACTCTATTGTCAGCTGATATGTATATTATGTTCCTACTTATTCATATTTAATATGTCAAGTAATATGAAATAATAATGTATATTAAGATCTTATTAACTGTTTCAGTTTGTATTTTAAAATGCTATGTGCTTGTGTAATAGAGTATGAATTTGAGGGGAAAAAATGACGAATACATGGTTGTTATCATTAATTTATATTAAGACGTTGTCAATTGTAATTGAATTAGACTATATATATGCGTCCCGCCTATAAAAAATTGTTTTCAATGCGTAGAAACATTTTGCCCAACCCTGATTTAGAAGACTAAATGAGAGATACAAAAGTAAAATAAAAGCACGATTTAACGTCAGCTTTCTTTGGGTTGAAACTATTTGAACTTCAGTGAAACTCATCTTTTAATCAGACTCGTGTGAAAATTTGGGCACAGTTAGAAGTTAGAATACACAGCGCCCTCAAGGAGAGAGATCTACCACCTGGTTAACATAACCAAACACCGGAGTAACATATCTCGGGGCAAAGACCAGGCTAATATACCACTTCAGGACCACGGGTGGGCTGACAATACGACAGTCAGGGGATATTCGCTAACATGCCCAGGCCAAGTCGATCAGACCAGTGGTGGAGTTTGAGTCGCAAACACCAGAGTTAGTGACTGAAATGCGAACAGAGCACTGCCCCACTAACGCATATTTCAACAGGCTAGACGATACAAGGGACTTGAACTGCCGTCATTGGAGCCTGGCCTCTGAAACCGTACTTCACTTTTTTTTTTATTCATGTCCCACGCTAGACATAGCCAAGGAGGCTAAGAAGGCAAAAGAGTCCCACGTGAAGACAATGTTATACGGCACTACTCAGCAGATGAAGCAGGTTTCCCAGGTATTAGCCAAGGCTTTATGAGACTAGTCTGAGGCCAAAAGAATATGTAGAAGAAGTTAACATACCCGCATTTTGAAATTAATTTGGAGCACATTCAAAGCACCATCAATTAAATCACACGTTTCAAATTTTAGAATGTGCGGCGGTCGTTGACTGTGCGAATACAAAAAACATCCACCCCCACCCCTTATTTCTTATAGGTAGGCAGCTTGACTCTGTCATTTATCTATTTCATTTTCTTTCTAAAGACAGTGTCCTCCATGCTGTATTTATCTTATAGTATGAACACCTTATCGCCTAGCCTTTATTTCAAGTAAATCGGGACGGATTAAGGGTCATGTAATTTTTAAGCAAGCGGTTCTCGAAATATTTAGACTATCCTGGTTAAATTTGTCAAACAAATAAATATTATACAAAATAAATTTTAAAATACTTGGTTTTTTTTTCTTTGAGAAATTTTATTTTACTATATGTAGCAATGTAGTGTATACCTGTGATTAGTAATAATTCATTTCTGTTTCGGCGTTTTAAAGTTGTAAATACAAATATGAAATTATTTGTCAGTTTCAATTAGCTTCAAATACGATGAAATTTACGTTAACTGCAATATGCACTGATAGAACCATTAAAAAAACTTTGCAAAGACTGGCAAAGAGTAAAACTTCTTGTGTAAGTTTACAGACCACTTGACAGAAATCGTTCATTGTTTTAAATGCACATTGAAGTATACATTGAATATTTAAAAACTTTTATTGGGTCTAGAGTCTAGAGAAAGAATTTTTCTACAATAATTATTACAATTACGATTTAAACAACACATAGACATTGTTCATTATATTTAAATACAAGTCACTTTAAACATAAAGTTACATTAAAGCCATTATTTATCAAAGAAAAGTGAATACGTCTTTATTTAAGCATGGATATTCTTTGCTTGTTTTTGACGTAAACAACACTTGGTGAAAACTTTTTTGGCAAATTGTGCGTAATCTGAGACAGTAGTCTGGTCAAAACGAGTTATATTTTCTATATATAAATTTGTAAGGAATTGAAAATTGAACAACTTGAAATGCCTCGAAAAAATGGAATAATAATATTTTTACTTAGTTCATAACATGTATTTTTTTTGTCCAAAAAAAGCATATGCGAATCATGAATGGAAATGAACATCGTTTAAACATAAAGTTTTATAACTAATCTAAATGTAGTTTATTAAAAAAAAAAAGAAACAAGGAAAAATAGATTATATCAGGTCACGTGACTTTGTGCTTCAAGTTACAGAAAATGATGAACAAATCAAGGGAGAGAATATTTTTCTTCGCGTTTGTATTTTTTTAACACCTTCGGACTAGTAAAGATATTTAAAGGCACGGGTCCAAAATAAATAACGTATCGTCTTAATTCCAATGTGATTTAAAGGATAGTGTCCCTTATTATCACTTTGCTATTTATGTCTTTTTGTTTCTTCTAATCCAAGAAATGATTACTGAGGTTATTTCTCTCTCAAATAAAGAGTAAGGCCGACAAGTGTTTTTTGATGTTACCATTTTAACGTAATCATTTTGATTTCAGCATTTTGATTTTATCATTTCGATATAATCATTTTTATTTATCATTTTGATGTTATATTCCCGTCATTTCCCGGTAAATCACAGTTTTTAAAGACATTTTATTATGTTGATTCGAGTCTTCACAAAAGTGGTTAGTCCGGGTTAAACATATTCGGCCGATATGCAACCTTCAACCTTGTCTGTGCTGTGTATTAGATGGCATTTCAGTGTCTTTGTGAAGTAGGAACATCGTGTTGGACTTAACGCCATTACAGCGCTCAGGTCGTTCAGCCAGCAATCATCCCTTTTTTTTTTAGGTCACTCTTTTTAATGTTATATCACGTTGATTCTTCGTGTAAATAAACACACGAGATAAAATCAGAGTCAAACCACATTTTTTTTATTATTATTTTTTTTATTTATGTGGTTAAGTTTAGTTCACAGTGAGATCACCTAATCGTCTGAATGTTCACAATGAGATCACCTAATCGTCTGAATGTTCACAATGAGATCACCTAATCGTCTGAATGTCGGCCAGATTTTGAAAGAAAGAGTCTGATCGAGTGCCTTAACAAAAAAAAACCGCAAAATATTTCTAGCTCTAAGCGTTATGAAAATTTCTTACAAATTTTAACAATTTCTTCGTTTCGATTGCTTCATGAATTTAATGCTTTGCAAAGTTACATATTTATTATTTTTAATCTAACTGCAAAGCATTTCCGAATGCATTGTTAAATTTATGTCACTCAACAAATAAATATCAAGATATTAACTTCTGGGCTTTCACTCTCTATTGTGTACTAGATTGTGCCGGGGCGCCGTGGCGCCTGCGGCGCCCCCTTTTTTTAGGGTGCCTACGGCGCCAACCTTTTTTAAAAGCCCAACTAACTTGTCCTTTTTTGATAAATACGAAATATTAAACTTTCTGAAATGTACGCAAAGTATTTAATAATAGGGGTTGTATTTTGCGCACCGATGCACACCAAACAATGACGTCATCATATTAAATATTTTTACAGCGCTAATTACCACACGATTTTTCAACTAACTGCTGTAGACTGTCGTACATCGCTCCTCAGCGTTCCAGATCCAGTGACTTGGACTATTATATTATTTATGTTTTACTACTTTTTTTTTACATACTGCTTCAACATAAACTTGCTGTGTCCTTCAATAGAAATTAATTTACACTCTTGATATGAGAGTAATCACAAGTATATTTTCACAATATTACTATATTTATAACAGTGTTCATCTTGTATATATCATGCTACTGACTCACTAACGTTATTTAACTGTAGCTAGAAGACCATGTTCTGAATGAAAACCTTCGCATCTTAGGTTGTTTCTAATTAAATATCATGTGAAATTCAATGCAGAAAATAATTAAGACTCAGTAAAAGTACCGTTTATACTCTTTCTATAGCCCGTTTGTTCATTTAAGCTCACCCCCACCCCACTTTTGGAAGAGGAAAGTATTAAAAGTCTGTAACCCGCACGTAAGCCGACCCCCAAAAAATAATAGGACAGCTAAACAAAATGGTACACATGTTTTTAAATCCACAAAATCATTATATTTTTTTTTCTTTGTTGTTGTTGTTTTTACTACATATATTAACGTGTGGTGTCTGAGCCGACCGACTGTACGCCCGACTGTACGACCAACCTTGCCAAAAAAAACTTTGGATCAATTTTTAAGCCACTTTCTCGTAAGCTAGTGAGCCGATGATCAAAATGATGTATCAAAATTTCATATCGATCGAATGGACAGTAATTCAATTATTGAATTTTTAAATTATTTTATTTATCTCTTTATATCATGTTAATTTTTTGAGATAGAGTGTCGTGGTGCGTATTCTGTTCAACAACCTTTCATGTCGCGCAATAAGGTGCGCATTACATTGACATTACTTTATTAAAATATATTCACGATCGGTTGCGCGTTCTATTAAAAAGTTTTACCAGACAAAACTAGAATTTGGTAATTTCGGATTAGTTTGCCCTGCGTATTATAATGAACATCCTTAAAGTTATGTCTCGTATAGAAAGGATTTATAGTGAAAAACTTGGTTTTTTACGGGGTTTTTTAAAACATTTATTTATTTCGTAAACAGTGGCGAAAGCGCTTATATTAAAATTCGTTTTAAAAACAAAATTTGTAAAACAAGTTCTTCAAACATTCACAAAAATAATTAAAATGATTAACTAAAGTAATTAACTAAAGTGCAGATGTTGAATAATATTTCATTGCTTCTGGTAGAGCATTCGAATCTTCTAGAATGTAGAAAAGGACCTTGATGATCTAAAATAACAACACTGATACTGATATTCAATGTACATGCAGAAATCAACTATGACCCGCTCGAAAGCCGAACCCATCTCCCCCGCCCTACATTTTTTTCCAAAAAAAAAAAAAGGTAAGCTTTAGGACGAGTATATAAGGATTTAAATCTTTATCAAGCTTGACCACCACCAATATACAGAATGTTCACTGGATTTTATTTGCGACCACGATTTTATATGTCATTGATTTGAAAATTGATAAAATATTAAATAGTCAAAACTTTTTTTTTTAACTTTCGGGACACTTTTCACATAAAATTAATCCATTTTAAAATGTTTTGATAAACACTATTTTTAAATATCTACCTCTTCACAAAGGGATATTAAAGCGAACATTGATCAGGGGATTAGTGAAATAATGTCGTCATACTGTAAAAAATAATTCAATCAATAATATATGCGTTACAATTATCTCAAACTTTTTTGTTAGTTAAAACAGTATTATTTTAACTATGAAAGAGTGAATGAATGAATGAATGAAAGCTTTCTTCTCTAACGATAAAACCATCCAGGCCCGACTAATAATTTCGTGCGCTCTTATGTTAAAAAAATCTCTGAAATAAAAATTATCTTCACATTTTTTAACAAAACTTTCTTTGCTGTCATCTTTCGAAAATTTCGAATGCCTTCCATAATTTTGGTGCAGCCGATTCAAAGAAGCGTGCGCCAAAGAACATTCTCCCGGGTCCATCCAGTCCGTCCGGAAGCTTACAGAGGAAACAGCATAGAAGAACCTCATCCACTTTACGATTACATATTCCTGCCAATACCCTGATCTTTATTCATTTTATATTAGGAAATATCTCGCATATTAAGTCTATAGATGAATTTTTAATAAAATATTATAGACTATATCTACATGTATAAATTAAAAGTGCAATTAAAAAATATTTTTTATAGATATTTTTTACGGCTATTCTAAGTTTCTTTGAGCTAATGAAGCCTTTCAAATAGATTGGAAGAATAGTTGTAAAAATGTTGCGCCGTGTGAGGAATGTGACGACCAACTTTTCTGTTTCAAAGAGATAATTTCAGATAGCATTATTATTTAAGGCTGGAATATTTGGACGAAGTAAAAAGTTGGAGTGTAAACGTTGTGTAAAACAGTCAAACGTCATCATTTCGTTTTCTACTTTCATGAAAATCTGGCAAAGTGTACTCGATAAAACAATAAACCCGCTGCCATGAGTGTTGTCTAAAATGTAAGGAGGCGGAGGTCACAACAGGTCAAGGTCTTTGTTATGCCCTCATTTATTCTAATGATTCTCGTATTGCACTAAGTTTTAGTTAAGGTGAGTTCCACAGTACGCTTGAAAAGCTACTCTGATCGTGCCGCCTCTGTCGTTAACCTAAGCAGCGCCGCCATAAAAAGAAAATAAAAAACAACTAAGCAAAACATTTTATATACCACAGTTCCCGGGGAAGGGGCTTACCTCTACGTGGTCCCCGGGATGAGTAGGGTACGCGAAACCCGAAACTAAAAGTTCCGACCTGGAAGGTCGAAGTCCGGTTAGGGCTAGCTAGGAAGTTAGACAGATGATTACAGCCGCCGCACGGAACTAAGACAGAGGCGACCATGGTGGAGATCGCCTCTGTTAATGATGAAAACCATTGTGCCCGTTGAGGGTCGGGTCATCCGGGGCGGCCGTTTCGTCCCCCTTTCTAGTTAGAACCAGTGAACGGCACTGTTTAGGGCCAGGAGGGCCAGCAAAACACTAGAAAAAGTGCCGTGAAGAACTTTGGTCGGACTTCAGCTCTGAGGAAACCTTCCCGATAAGGGGTGCCCTTACCCAACACTATGTGGTTGGTTCTGCGGTTGCCCGCACCCCCCGGGAGGGTTACAATGATGATTCCCCCTATCTTGCGACAGTCCTAGGTAGATAGATCAGTTTCATGCGCTGTGGTGGCACCGCAGTTACGGCGGGTCGAAATAGGAAAATCCACATCCTCCTTAGGGAGGAAACCCCCTTGAGAGGCAGGACGGTGAGCCTCGAGCGAACTTAACCCTGCCCAGGCGGCCCCCTCTTAGAGGGGACCGTATTGGAGGTGCCCTTGTCAGCTACGCCCTTCGGGGGAGGGGTGGGAGCTTGCCAAGAGATCCCCCAATGGGACCTATAAGAGTTTTAGTAACTCAGGGCCTTTGATGCCATCTCAAATGACACATATACCACAGTTAAACCAATACCTTTTAATAACACAGTTAAACCATACCTTTTAATAACTCAGTTAAACAATAACTTTTAATAACACAGTTAAACAATAACTTTTAATAACACAGTTAAACCATAACTTTTAATAACACAGTTAAACCACACCTTTTAATAACACAGTTAAACCATACCTTTTAATAACACAGTTAAACCATAACTTTTAATTACACAGTTAAACCATACCTTTTAATAACACAGTTTAACCCTACCTTTTAATAACACAGTTAAACCCTACCTTTTAATAACACAGTTAAACCAAACCTTTTAATAACACAGTTAAACCCTGCCTTTTAATAACACAGTTAAACCCTACCTTTTAATAACACAGCTATACCATAGCTTTTAATAACACAGTTAAACCCTAACTTTTAATAACACAGTTAAACCATACCTTTTAATAACACAGTTAAACCATATCTTTTAATAACACAGTTAAACCCTAACTTTTAATAACACAGTTAAACCCTCCCTTTTAATAACACAGTTAAACCCTACCTTTTAATAACACAGTTAAACCATACCTTTTAATAACACAGTTAAACCATACCTTTTAATAACACAGTTAAACCCTACCTTTAAAAACACAGTTAAACCATATCTTTTAATAACACAGTTAAACCCTAACTTTTAATAACACAGTTAAACCCTACCTTTTAATAACACAGTTAAACCCTACCTTTTAATAACACAGTTAAACCATACCTTTTAATAACACAGTTAAACCCTAAATTTTAATAACACAGTTAAACCATACCTTTTAATAACACAGTTAAACCCTA
>MUZC01004813.1:1162159-1181921 GCA_002072015.1 Radix auricularia | reverse complement strand
CTTTTAATAACACAGTTAAACCATACCTTTTACTAACACAGTAAAACCATACCTTTTAATAACACAGTTACACCATACCTTTTAATAACACAGTTAAACCATACCTTTTAATAACACAGTTAAACCCTACCTTTTAATAACACAGTTAAACCATAACTTTTAATAACACAGTTAAACAACACCTTTTAATAACACAGTTAAACCATACCTTTTAATAACACAGTTAAACCATACCTTTTAATAACACAGTTGAACCATAGCTTTTAATAACACAGTTGAACGATATCTTTTATTAACACAGATGAACCATACCTTTTAATAACACAGTTGAACCATACCTTTTAATAACATAGTTAAACCATACCATTTAATAACACAGTTAAACCCTACCTTTTAATAACACAGTTAAACCCTACCTTTTAATAACACAGCTAAACCATACCTTTTAATTACACAGTTAAACCCTAACTTTTAATAACACAGTTAAACCATACCTTTTAATAACACAGTTAAACGATACCTGGGACGCGGTGGTCGAGTGGTAGCGCGCTCAACTGTCAACGATGGTCACGAGTTCGAATCCACGCGAAGGCGAGGATTTGTTCCCGGGGCCTGAGGAGTCCCCGAGTCACCCAGCTCTGAATGGGTAACTAACTAGACAATAGTAAGGCGGCTGGGTAATGCGTGGAACTCCTATAGCCGTGGCCTGTAACCGCTGCATCACTTGCCAACAGATCATCTCTCATTGTCTGTGGACGCAATTATCTTCTGCATAGAAGGAGCGTCTGTATATCTAAGATAAGATAAGGCCCAAGTCTCACCTTTTAATAACACAGTTAAACCATACCTTTTAATAACACAGTTAAACCATACCTTTTACTAACACAGTTAAACCATACCTTTTAATAACACAGTTAAACCATACCTTTTACTAACACAGTAAAACCATACCTTTTAATAACACAGTTACACCATACCTTTTAATAACACAGTTAAACCATAACCTTTATTAACACAGTTAAACCATAACTGTTAACACAGTAAAATGATCACTTTTATTAACACAGTTAAACCATAAGTTTCATTAACACACTTAAACCATGAATTTTAATAACACAGTTAAACCATAAATTTTATTGACACAGTTAAACCATAGCTTTTATTAACACAGTTAAACCATAACTTTTAATAACACAGTTAAACCATAAGTTTCATTAACACACTTAAACCATAATTTTTAACAACACTGTTAAACCATAACTTTCATTAACACAGTTAAACCATAACCATTATCAACACAGTTAAACCATGACCATCGTTAACACAGTTAAACCACGCTCATACCTTGTTCTCGCTTTTCAATGATTTTACGATTCAATACAGCAGCCTTTTTTTCTCTCTTTTATCATAAGAGAGATCTATGATAGACTTTTTATTGTCTTCTTGTGGATTTTTAGCGCATTTTCGAGAAGTCGAATGCGCTATTGCACCCGTTTTGTCCGTCCGTCCGTCTGTCATCACCCTAGATCTCAGCATCCATAAGTCCTAGACCCATGATGTATATATGTTTTTTGTATGTCCTGGCCTGCCATTTGTGCATCAACACTCAGTTACTCGATCCGTCAAAAAAAACCCGTTAAAACTACGAAAAAACATTGCGAATCGAGAGATAACACTGGCGCAGGCAACGGCCACCATTGCCGGAAGTCGAATAGCGTGCAAAAGTATTAGTTTTTGTTGTTGACGTCATTAGAATATGTGTAAAAGTTTAGAGAGTTTTACGTCATCATTTGTGGTGACTTCAATCAAGATCTTAGCGGCTCAGGGGCAGAAATTGAAAACTTTTTCGAAACAAGCTTCAACATTCAACTACTTTCAACAAGATTGGCAACCACGATCTATAAAACAACAATTGACGGAGTATTTGGGCGATTAGCTGATTACAATTTAGAATGTTTCATTTATGAGTCCTATTTCAGTGACCACAAACCACTTGTAGTTAGATTAAAGAGAAAATAAAAAATTTTAAAATGTAAAGAAATGACTTTTAAACAAAAAAAATTTCAGGTATATTCATTACACAAGAAAATTCATAAATATATGTCTAAAATCTAAACACAATTACTGATAACTACATAATGCTGATATCTAACATAAGTACTGATACATAATACGAAAATGCGCTAACACGTCCTGAGTCCAAAATGGGACCAGGCTTAACATGATTTTTTCCTTCAAAGAGGTTTTTATTTCACTTAGCACATACAAAAATTACGAATACAGTTTGAATTCAGTATTTGTAAAAACAGATGCTCAAACACGAAATAATACGCTTAAAATGTCTACGTCCTCACCATATCAGCTTTCAACATAAAGAGGGCTAAGTATTTTATTACAGACATAGTGTAAAGTAGTTGTAATACATACGGCAATTCATTCTTATTAAGAAATACAACACAAAGAAAATTTATTACAACCTTCAGATAGACATAATGATTTCTTATTCCGTGTACAAGAACAAACACATATACATTTTCGTTTTTCCCGTCCGGAATTCGGGCGTGGATTTGGTTGCCTGAAGAAACCAGGAAAACCAACACTTTATCAACATGCAAAACTCTAAAATGAATGCAGGACTAGCCACAAACAATGCATAAGCCTAGTGCGTAATAATCTTCTGTATAAAAGGAGCGCCTGTATCAGATAAGATATGTTAAGATAAGATAAGTGTATTTTTTAATGAAAATTCTAAATCTAAAATACAAGGTCTTCACATGTCAATGTAACCAAACCTTTTTATCAGGAAGCGCTCTATTCCAGTCTTAGAAACTGAAATTGACCTTATTCGCCTTTTGGTTTTCTAATACAGTCTAAATGACCATGAACCTAAACTTTGAATTCAAGCTCCGACCTTAGCTCCAAGGCCATGATGGACACCATGAGAAATATTGATTGAAAGTACTTGATCAGGGGACTTACATACATAGTACAAGTACTAATTGAAAGTACTTGATCAGGGGACTTACATACATAGTACAAGTACTAATTGAAAGTACTTGATCAGGGAAATTACATACATAGTACAAGTACTAATTGAAAGTACTTGATCAGGGGACTTACATACATAGTACAAGTACTAATTGAAAGTACTTGATCAGGGGACTTACATACATAGTACAAGTACTAATTAAAAGTAATTGATCAGGGAACTTACATACATAGTAGAAGTACTGATTGAAAGTACTTGATTAAGGAACTTACATAAATAATACACATATTAAATGATTCTTGAAAAAAATCTCCTTTAATTGATTTTCGACTGAAATTTTTTTAATGAGATTTTTGCCAGGTTTATCTGTTTATGATAGTTTATCGACTGCAAAAGCATGTTAGTCGAAACCAATTCTTCTCTCTTGAAACAGATTCATCAAATTTAACCACAAAGTGTTTATAGTATAGGATTGTAAAGATTCTTTCAAACAAGCTTTTAGCCGCTGATATTATTATTAATTTATTTTATGTAAAGTCTCCAATTCTCCTAAGATGAAAGCCAGATTCAGATTTCAGTAGTATTTCAGTTGTGATCAAAATAAGTAAGAGTTGTACTTTTTAATTGCCTTGTCACTTGGTCAAGGAAGTAACTTTCTCTAAGTAATTTTTTCTTTGTCTAAATAAGTTCCTGCATTGTCTCAATAGTCTCATAACAAATCTAACGTATGTGAGAATTGTGTATTTTTCAGTGTTACATTCATAATTGGTTCTTGTCAGCCCCTAACCCCCCTCCGGGCGTACACACACACACACACACACACACACACACACACATACATACACACTGACTTTCATTATGTAAACATCCTGAAAATTAAAGTTGAGACTGTACCCAAGGAACCGCGCACGTCACAGCAGAGAATTCTATTCGGCTAATTATGTTCAAAGTCAATACTACACCTACTGGGGGAATAATTCATAATTAAAATGTCACTGGGTTGTTCCCACACCAGAAGGAAGTTTACCAATAAACTCATTTAAAATTGATCAGCTCTGCTGACACGACTGAAGACATTCGTTGTTTACCAATATTTAAACCGAATTTTTTTCGGCTTCATAATCTGTTTATAAGGAGAGCCAAAAGCCTCCTTTAATTCAAGAGATAGATCTATATGTTTTCAGGGTAACTTAAAAGAGTAGCAATTTTATTGAAAGTTTATTTGACAGAAAAATGCGTTTGTGTACAGATGGGTATTTTTCGTAAATGTAAAACCACTGAAGCACAATTTTAGATCTTTTAAAGTTAAAAAATAAAATATTGCTGGGTTCAGCCAGAGATTTTTTAAGGTATCGTCAAGTAATAAATTTTAAAATTATATTACTGTTATACAGACATTATAATATTAAACTAAAGCTGATGTAGGCATGCAGTTATAAAAAATAATTTAAAAATCCTAAAAAAAGTCAAAATACTCGTTAAAAAATAGCAGTGGCATTTTAAATAATAAAATTCATCAAATAAAGTAAGGGAATAAACTTGTGGCAATAAGTACGATATATGTTGTAAACTTTGACCCCAATCTTTGCACGTAATTTGGATTTTTTTACCTGAGCCTAAGGACAGACTCTACCGTGAATTTGATTTAGATAATCGTCAAATGACACTGGAAAAAAAAATTTAATATAGTTAAACCAACACCCACTCTGTATAACGAGCTAGTGTCCTTAATGGTCTATATTAGTTACATATTACAATGAATTCGTTTTGTACGAGGGTTAGATTTATGATAATTTGTTTTGTTTTGTTTGTTAATGATAATTGCACCCAAAAAAAGGAAATGTTGTAGCATTTTCGTTACACTTTAAAAAATATGAAATTATTATATAAAATAATTGATTTATAAAATCTTTAATAAGAAAACATAATTTGTATCATAAGATTTTCTTATTTAAAAAAAATTACCTTCCAATAAATATATTTCTTGTTCTGCTCTTCTGCTAGTTGAACAAGATGAATGGCAACATGGCCACGACATCTAATGCATTCATCTCGACGTCATCCACTGTAGTCATCGAGAGACCCCTCATTAGTGACGAGATCATGCTCTACTTTAGATACGTCTTTATCTACTTCAGCGGCCCCGTAATTCTCTTCTTCGGGCTCGGCTCCAACATTTTCAACGTCATCGTCTTCACCAGAATGGGTCTGAAGGACAGTGTCACAATCTCCCTGTTCTCTCTAGCGATTTCGGATTTTTGGTTTCTTCTGATCAGCGCAATGATACGGTCCGCTCTGATCACGCTACTGTTTCCCCAGGTGGCCCCGCGGACGGTAAGTCTGTTTGACGTGGCCTACGCCAGCTACTGGTACAGCACGGTCTTCTTCGACACGTCCATGATGATCAGGGTCTACACGGCAGTCACCCGGGCGTGCTGCGTGGCCATACCGCTCACGTTTAAGAACACGTTCACCAAGAGCGTCACCCTCTACGTGATGTGTGCTGTGTTTTCTGTATCGCTGGCAACTCGAATGCCGCTTCTGGTGTGTCAGGATTTTCAGAGCGTATCCGATCGGAGAACCAACTCCACGAAAACTGTGCTGTTCTTTACCTCCCTTAGACCAGCAGCTTTGGCAGTCAACGACATCTTCAGCAAAAACATCCTTACTTGGAGCTCTATCAGCCTCGTTCTCATTTCGCTCTTTGTTTTGAAGTTCAAGCTCATCTCCGCTGCTAAATTTAGACACGGAATGAAATCTGGAAACACCACGTCCGAACCGAGGCAACGGAACAAAACAAACAAACTGAAATTCATGCAGGGACTCGAGAAACAGCCACAAGGGGAGGACTTGTCGACATTCGTTGAGAATTCCAACAGCTTCCTCGTCGGCAAAGATCTCCAGGTGTTGAGAGTGGTCATACTCGTGTCCGTCATCTTCATCGTCTGTACGTTCCCACAGATCGTGCCCAGTGTGGTCAGGCGTGTGGTCCCTGAATTTAACGTAGGCGGACGTTATGGGCTCGTGTTTGAGATCGTCTCCATCGTCTTTGATAACGCCTCCTTCTTGAACTCAAGCCTCAACGTCTTTGTTTACTACAACTTCAACACGAACTTCAGACTTGTGGCCAGGAGACTTTTTAACACGGCGAAGAGAGATAAAGAATAACTGAATTATTTATAGCCATAGTTGCCCGGAAAACAATTGAAAGGTAATTCTAAACTCGATAAAACATAACCAGGCTTTTTGTTTACATCATTTTAATCGATGTCATATTCTAAATGAATCCATGGAAACAATGATTACCAAATAACCATATTAACGCACAGAAAATAGTCTCCATAAATTTTACAGAGGCTAAAGCACAAAGATAAATAGCTACAATTTCCTCCTCATAAATCTTGTATTTTACTATATTAATCTTCATCAGTGATAAATCCAACAGTGAACAAAAGAAATTGGGAACTATTTAAACAACAAACAAAAAACAGTTAACAAATTAATCAGTGTCTGACTTAATCGTGTTCTCAACACAACTGAGAGCAAAAGCAGGAGACTTTAGATATTATTCAAGAAGAGCCATCATCGCAATATATTTTGGCCAATGTTCTAAATTATCTTTATCTGAAATTTTTTTTCTATATTCCTTAAGTTCATCTAGAGATTAACAGCCAGTTTTCTTACTTAAAAAATCATTCTAAAAAACATTCCAGCATGCTTTAACTTTTTAACTGATGTCATCAAACTGCAAACCTCACTCATTCAATTTACGTCAATCTAAAACTCCAAGCCCAAAATTTCATGGCCTTGGCTTGTCATCAGCAAGTCAAGAAGAACATACATGGTTCAGTGAAATTGGCTTGTCATCAGCAAGTCAAGAAGAACATACATGGGTTCAGTGGAATTGGCTTGTCATCAGCAAGTCAAGAAGAACATACATGTATTCAGTGAAAATGGCTTGTCATCAGCAACTCAAGAAGAACATACAGGGTTCAGTGAAATTGGCTTGTCATCAGCAAGTCAAGAAGAACATACATGGGTTCAGTGAAATTGGCTTGTCATCAGCAAGTCAAGAAGAACATACATGGGTCAGTGAAACATTCTCAAGCATGACGTCATTGTAGTACTTCTAATCAAATATGTTGGCTGCATTTTGTGTGCGTATTATATCATTATTTGAAACCATTTTTTAATCTGTAATTTGAATAATTTATTATTTATTTGGAGAAAATTTCAACAATCATGTGGTTTTTTCAGTTTCATAAACCATTCAGAGGATTTCAAGATCGTTGAAATAAAACATTTTTAAAATTTTAAAAAGTCTAAATGAAGACATTCTTTACACGTTCCAATTCTTCAAAACTACACGTTTTGTTATTCATGACAACATGCATTAACCACCAACCATTTCGTTGGCGTTATGACTTGGTTTAAAAGATTTTTTTGGAAGACGTCCTAATTTATTTTCATTATTGGTGGTGACAAAAGCTAATACACAAGCATTTTATAAATATTACAGAATTTTCATAGGGTGTCATTATGTGTACACATGTTTGTGTACACGAGAAATACCTTGAAAAAAAATGCATGCCTAACACTTTGTAATTTAAATTTTTAAAGCTAAAATAAACTAATTTCTCATAAATTTCTTTTAAATTTTCGTTAAAAAATATAATTATTATATTGTTTTGTCAATAAGCTGTATGCTTGTTTTGTTTTCAAATACATTTTTTCTTTCGATGAAATGTCAGCAGATTATTTGTAGATGTTATTATATTCTCTAATACACATCTGTTGATGTTTGCTTCTCACAAATAAGTAAGTACGACATAAAATATGTTATCCTTATATGTCGTTATGCGGTGTCAATAAACTGAGCATATTACTGTTATGCTATGTGTTCCCTATAAAGAACGGGGATTGTGTTATAGTGCAGTGGTTCTTAACCTTCTGAGGTTCACAGACTACTTGATAAATTTGTGTCACAGCAACGGACCACTACTGAAAAGTGTACCTTTGTCATGCTAGAAATTTATATAATTATACTTTGTATATAATTAGTTATTAGTATACATTTTAGGTTTAAGTAAAACTATACTAATATGATACGATTTGTGTGCTTCCAAAAATATTGAATGGAAACAGATTTAATGGCTTTCTATTGTAATAGTTGTCACTTTTACTAGACTTAAACTTACAGTCTTATTCAATTCGTATTGCTTACTATATATTTAAAAAAACAACAACTTGAGGTCATGAACAGTAGTTAGTATTAGTGAGACTGCTATATTAGTTCATGTAGTCCGAGCCTTGAACTTGGACATTTGAGCACATCACATCCAAACGAGGTGTAATACTTGAAAGATTCCATCGCAGTTCATCTTCAACTTCACGTCAGGAAAGATTATTTTTCTTGGTTGTAAAAAAAGGAAGAAAATCCACAATCACATAAAAAATTATGTCGCAAAAAATATTTTAAAGCTTTTTGAGGACAGTTCTGAGTACGCTCACTTTCTGATACAAAACATTCAAAGTAGTATCGCCGGTCAGTTCTATGAATTTGTTTAATTTCGATGGTATTAAATCTAATGAGTCATTGTGTGCAAGAACTGGCTTGGGAATACGAAAAACTCTGAGCGTTGACATCACCAAAGTAGAAGTTAAATTAATCCCGCCGTGATTCAAAATGAAATCAAATGTATCAACAGTTGTTTTGATGATTTCAGCATTTCCTGGTTTCTCAGTGGATTCGTATAATTTATCAAACATTTGAAGTTCCCCTATAATAATATTGTTTTCCCGAAGATCAAGCCTTTTCGAAAAAGCAGATACCTTGTCAACAAGAGTAATTAAATGTAATAATATAACAATCACTACTTAAGTCTTCTAGAATCTAGTGTGAAGGTATATGAATTTTTTTATATCTAAAAGAAAGCATAGACTCAAAGGATATTGTTTTCGGCGCTATACTTTCGTCATCGAGTGATTAAAATTAATAACTACATTCAAAATGAGACAACATTTTTATTTGTCGTGCTCTTAATTTCTTTTAAATAAAAATTTCATGCTTTGCACGTGGATCACAAGGCACATCTCTGATCCGCGGACCACAGGTTTAGAATAACTTTTGTAGTGTATACTAGACCCCTCAGCCGACGCCGTAAGCCGAATACGCCGCAAAATATTCGTCCGCCGAAAACCTGCCGGAAAATTTCGGGGCGCCGCATTAGCCGCCATAATTTGTCCGCCGTAAATCCGCCGTAAAATGAACGAGCCGCCGTAACGTAATGTTTTTGTTTTCTTAAGTTTCACTGCTTTCCGTTTTAAGATCGATTGCATTTTTCGAAGAACCGTAGCCGGAATTGTGACAAAAATGAGTTATTTGTAACGTTTTTTAAAACCCAAATATTCATTGATACAGTTCTTGCAAGTTATCGTTTCTTAATTTATAAAATACTAATTAAAATACAAATAAATTAATTAAGTTATCGTTAACCTTTTTCGTTATCGTAAATAGACGATTTATTATTACTGAATTACGTTTAAATGGTCATCTAATAGCAGAGTGAGCATACATTAATTGTTTCAAATAACTAAACACTAGTTAAGTCCATAACTGATGATTTTTAAGAGTGATCCTGAAGTTTTAGCACGTTGATCTAAATCTTTTCGCTTGGAGTTATAATTTTTCTCGTAAGAGCTTTCATTTGTAATTAATTAAATGCATTTAATCTATATAATATGTTATATTTTAGTTGTTCTAGCGCTAATTTTTAAGGCTTTTTCGGTCATGACGCTACATGATCGGAGTAGGATACATCCTTTTTTGTTTATATAGCACCCTGCTAGCCAGATTTTTTCAAATCTGGAACGACCCATGCTAAAATAAATTTACTGAAATAAGATGTGTTTTTTTTTTAAGTTTCAATAATCTATTTTAAGATTCTTGAAAGTCAATTAATTATTTTAATGAAAATTCCATTTTTTATTTCCTTATTAGATGTTTGATTCTTTTTTGTTTGTTTGTGAGTGAGAACATTCATTTGGCCTCTTGCTGTGACAAACCAGCAAGTAGGGTGCTAGATAAACAAAATGGATGTTTCCTACTCTACTCTGACTATGTAGCGTCAAGGTTCTGAAAACAGCCTTATAAATTAAAAAACCTTAAAAAGTAGCGCTATTGTATCTAAAATATAAAATATATAAATGCATTTAATAAATTAAAAACGAAAGTTGTCACGAGAAAATTAAAATTTGCAGTGAAATAATAAACGTGCCAAGAATGCTGCATTACCTTTTTTACGTTACACCGTCTCTGATGTAACAATTCTTTATGACTGGTTGATGATTTTAGGTGAACTCAAATGTCAGCAAATGTCATCTTAACCGGAAAGAGAGGAATTTCATTAAAAACCTAGAAGTAAAACCTAAATTTAAAATCACAACGCTGGAAATATTTTGGTGGCCTGTTCTCTGCTCATGGGAGAAACTTAGACGAATATCGAGTTTATTGTGAAATGTGTCTCAAGGCTCAGCAGTCATAGGGTGACAAGGTTCACATTTCAAAAGTTAACAAAGTGCCGCACTTACATCAAGAGGCAATATGAATATTCACTTAATTGTCAAGGACAATGTGTCAGTATAAAGTCAAGAAAAGTCAAATAAAATGTTGGGATTTTCCCGTAAGTATGGAGGTTGTCATGAACTTACAAGAGATACCATTATCGTGTTCTGTAGAAACTTGCCTGCCTTTGAAAATTTGGCTAAAGATGGTTTTGTTTACTTCTTCAAAATAAATGGCCCATACCATCTGTCAACATAATTGCACATGTAACACTTGCTGGAACAGCCCTGGATGATGTTTACCAAGCCGTCAGGTCAGCAGTCAAAACTAAAGTGGCTGAAGTAAATTCACTTTGACTGAAGTTTTGATGGATGGACCAATCGATACCGGGCTATCAACTATTTTGGCATCCGGGCCTCCTTTTTAGACTATGACTGGACATATAACATTGTCACACTTGGCTGTCATGCATTGCCTACTCATCCTGCAGATGACCTTGTTGACCATATCAGCTCTGTTCTGAAAAGCTTTTTTGTTGTTCTGCACATGTCAAAAATTTACGCAATAAATGCCGTGGCGATATGAATAGTATATTCAGCCTATCGGGGATGTATTTTGTTTTGAGTGTGTGTGTTGCTGTTTCCTTTTAAAAACGTTGTCTGTCAAGTACACCGCTTAATTTTCCAAACAAAATCGATACCATTTTTGAACGATTTTAAATTACTGAACGATTACGCGTTAGTTATAGCAACCAGAATGTAGTCAAACAAATGTTGCACGAATCCATAAATTTCGACTCGAAAGTACGAATTTTTTTTTCACCCGAGTTTTCCCATTTTAAAAGAAAAAGGGCGGTTGTAGGGAGTGGCTGTACTTTTCTAATGCCTACAAATGCCGCCCTCAAAATGTGTCGTAGGTTAAATACCCAGCTAAGACATTACGTTTTTAATTTTTTTTAATGTTTGTGTTTGTGGCCGTTCATGTCACACTATCTTTTCCAGCACCATAACAAGCAGAAGATGAGTGGGAATAAGCTTGACGAATGACCTTTGTCAGGTTATGCCAATTAGTTTATGGTTGGTAAGCAGGTGCAGGGTTGTGGGTGGCAAGTGACTAACCACAGTTCACATTTTTCCAGATCAACAATGAGTCTCGGTTATCCCCGCATCCGAGGTTCATTCGCGCTGTTCTGATTTCATCGTGATGTAGTTTGTGTCTGTTCACCCCCTCCCCCCTTTACCAACTTTCTTTGAACTATCTATGAGCAAATCTGCGGCGTATGATATGCCGCGGGCATCTAGTATATTATAGATGTCAAATTTTGAAAAATTTACACTTGTTACGAGTAAATGACAAACATGTCCTCCGAGTCCTTAGTTACAACTCAAATAAGGATGAGGATGTTAAAAAAGATGTTTACCATTTGTACAAAAGCAAACTATTACAGCGAGAAAACAAAATCAGAAGAAAAAAAGGGTTCATCTTTTTACATTTTTAGGGCAAATGTTAGTTTAGATATTTTGTTGCATATTTGGAGAAAAAAATTGAATGTTCATATGTGCACTGAATTGCCTTACTTTTAATATCTAGTTAGAGTGCAGTTAAGTTTTATCTCTGTTGGAGATTAGGAAGTGGGTCACGCTGAGCCATGGGTGTCCAAACATTTTTTGCATGGCGGACCAGATTCGCTAAAGTAAAGATATTTAGGGGCCGGAAGAGAATAATCGACCTAATATGTCGTAGGTTGACAAGTTTTCATAGCAACATTTTAATGTTAAAGGTGATGCACAAATCTTGACTGCAGTAAATAGGCGAGGTCAGGCTAAATGCACCTAGTTTGATGCTGTTGATATCACGCATGTAAGAATCACTTGGTCTCGTTCTCACAAAGTTTTGTTAAAATTCATATTTGAGAAATTCTCCTGACACAAGTATGTCGAGACAAATAAGTTATTATTTTCTTAGAAAATGTTTATATCTCTGTCTTTATCCAGCTGACGGTAAAGCTTTTGTCGTCTGCTGTGTCGAAGTTATGTCCTCAGTACTTCCAATAGTCTTGAGATCCCTCTTCTGACACCATATAGAAGAAAAAAAAAGACTTTAAAACTTTGTGGCCTGGGTAATAAATGTCTTCAATCTGTCAATCAACTCTTAGTTACATCATGAATCTTACATTTGATAGCCAGCCATTCTCTCAGTTCACGACCACACACTCTTCCGATTCCCAGCACAAATCACGTGTTTTATACTCAGTCGAGTCCTCGCAAGCTCACACCATGTCCTCACAACAACTCAACAAGTCTCTCACATTTCTCTTCTAAGGAAAAGAAATGAATGAATGACCCAGATTAGCAATATGTAAACAACACAAATAAAATTTAAACATGTCAATATATAAATATATAAATGCTATTACTGAATGTCTCGTCCCAAGTCTTTTCAAAGCACACCATAGATTTGTGTCTCTTTATCTGGGTCTCTCGTTGGTGGCTTCCACTGTACCCCGTGTCTTGCTGTTGTCGCTGCTGTTTCTGCTGTTGGTCCTTTCCCTTTCTGAGTTTCGACTAGTCAGAGCTGGGACTCGAGCTTTGATCCCAAGAGCCTATTTCACTTGATGTAACCTCAGCAGCATGTTTCGGTCATTTACAAACAGGAATGTTTCCAAGAAATTCCTGAGAAATTCTTTTAAAAAAAAATTATCCAATCCTTTAATATGATTTTTGTTCCATCTTCGTTTTCAACGATGACTGAGGTCCTCTAACATGTTTCTGGCTGGGTGGAATTAACATCTTGGACGAAACCACCTATGGTTTTGGCCATTGTGAGGTGTGTTCAACTCTAAAATATCTGGAACACATCTCTTTCCCCCAAGTGACTGAAAATAAAATCTAAGTCTTGTGAATTTGAAAACTTTACCGAATCGCTAATAAAGGATGGTATTGTGGCTGGTGTGAAAAATGGATACCTCTGGGCTAGGTTACTGAGATAATTAGACCTGAATTTAAACAAAGCTGAACATTGTGTGGTCGTGATCTGAGAGAATGGCTGGCTATAAGTTTAATGTTCAAGGTCTAATAAGAAGTTGATTATATACAAATGTTAACAGAGAACACGTGTTTCTTGACTCGTAATTACTTTTATATGGTGTTAGAAGACTCTAAAACGATTACATGGACAAACATGGCTGAAATTTTATGCAAAGCGGCTGAGACATCAGAATGGCAACTCAAAACTTTGAATAAAGACAAGCATGTGCAGACAGTGAATACAGAGCCAGGCGAGAAATTAAGTTCGCACGTGTCAACAAGTCAACATGTCAAGCAAGCCGTAAGATCAAGTACACACGTGAATACAGGCAAGTGTAAATATTGTGGCAAAAAACACAGAACAAAGAGAATGTCCTGCGTATGGAAAATTATGCCATAGCTCTAGAAAATTGAATCATTTTTTCACAGTCTGCAAATCAAAGCGAGCAAAAATTGTCAATCGTAAACTAAAATAAATAGTTGACCACAGTGAAGAAACTCATTTGTGACGGTGCGTGACTAGAGGGAGGGGGTGTTTAAAATGAGTGAAGTCACATCAAAACTCGCTACTTTAAATAAAATTTACACTTAAATATTTGATTCCTTACAATTTATTTATTTATTTTATGACTTTTTACATGGCTTTATGCATGTTACGATATTAGAGTGAAACCTTGCACTAAAATACTTACAGAACAACAAGGACGATTTGAAAATACTCTTTTTCATATAGAAAATAAAGCTTTTACTAGGTCAGGGCCGCAAAGCTTTGTGACGTCATATTGTGTTGAGGTCTATGATTTTGTGACGACGCGTGACGTGGATGGCAGGGGTGTGAAAAATCGATCAAAATCACGGGACGTCATTTATGGAAAGCGCTTAAGCTATATAAAAGAACGTACAACTCAGATTGAAGTAAAGCCAATAGTGGTCGACACCAGTTGTGTATAATCCAGGAGGGGGCGGATTTTTCGAGGGGTTAAAATGGGGTGTGGGTGCCGGAAAGAGGTGAGGCGCTTGATGTGGTTAAAGAGGGTTAAATGGTTAATAATTAGAATCAGCATAATATCCCTTTTATGAGCAGTTGTGTTATCGTGCGAGCTTTTTATATATTTAATGTTACATTTTCTTTGCTTTCATTTAATTAATTTTATATATCTTGTAGAGCAGGGGTGTCACAAGGGTTGGTGTCACCCGGGGCGCTAGCTCATGGTGTCACCCCTTCATGATTTAAGGGGGGGGGGCATCTCTAAATGATTTCACGTGAGGTTACAAATGTTAACCCACGGCCCCCCCCCGCGTCATACTTTGTCACAAAAACGCCCCCCCCCCTCCAAAGCCATAGTTTTTCAATAAAAATTAGCATGTTGCAAATTTTTGTTTTCATTTATATATGTATTTAGTGAAAATCTTCAAATTTAATATCATAACACGCGGGAAGCCATTGAAAACGCAATTAAATAAATTATAAACAATCAAATATTTAAAGGCAACTTTTATTTAAAGTTTTTTATGTGACGTCACATTTTTAAGCACACCCTTCCCCTAGTCACACATCGTCACAGATGCGCGACCCCTGTCCCCTATGGTAGATTAAAGAGAGGGGGCTGAGCGGGCTAAAGCCAGGGGCCTTCAGTCATTTAAATGTTATTACAATGTATACTAAATATGGGCAAATGCTTGTACAAATCCCTGAAAATGCCTTGGACAGTCATAAGTCAATGCTGCAAATATAAGTAGGAAGTATAACGGAGTCTGGGCTAATCTTTGTAAGAAGTGCAGTGCTGCTCATTATGTGCCGTGTACAGCTCATTCCCTGCACTTGGTTGGGAAAGTGGAGCAGGTTGTACTGCTGCAGTCAGATTTGTTTTGTCTTCCCGGGAGGACTTTCGAATTTGGATATTTGATTTGGGCAAAAGAAACGGCAATTATGTTTAACAGAGTTAATGATAGTGGTATACTTGGAACTTGGACGTTTCATTAAGTATATTAATTTTCTTAATGGTGATCAGGGAGAACTATTTGGATTAGTGGGTGATTTTAGTGTTGTTTTCTTTAATACACACACCCGTTCACTAGAGAATATCTTGACAAGCATTGATTGTGTTAAATAAATAACTGTCAACTTTAACATAAAAAGGTTAATGATAGAAATTTATTAGATTCATTAAGAATGGTCAATATGTGGTTAGGAGTTATGTAAACGTTATTAGGAGAATTCACTCGTGCGAGTAAAATTACGTCCTAGTAGACAACCTTTGTAAGTCGCGTTATTTGTGTGTTTCAGTAGACGGGTGAGTGTAGGAGCTGGTGATTGGAACCATTTATTGAGTTCAATTTGGGGTTAGGAGTCGTGTATATTTCATTAGAAGGGTTTTTTTTTCATACGAGTGAGATAGACTGCAGTGATATAAATACGAGCCTTAAGCAACGATTTACGTCAAGTTACGCGAAAGAAACCGCAACGAAAGCGGAAAGCGAACTGATGAGCTTATCTCCGTTATCACGTCTTCGGGACATAGGGGTGGCCGAAGCGTTATCCTCAAAATGACCCTGCGAGCGTTAACCTCAATAGACCCTGTTTATCGTCCAGGGTTAGGGCGTTAAAGCAGCTGGTGGTATTTATCAAGTAGGGACCCCTTGCAGTGGCGTAGCTATGAATTTTTAAGGGTTTGGGGGGCCCGGATGGCCTAACCTCTTCGGGGGACACACATCTACGGCGGTAGCGTAATATTTAATGTAAAAAAACTATTTCCGACACTATTTCGGGGCCCCCCTCAAGTGGGGCCCGGGAGGACTTTCGAATTTGGCCCCCCTTCCCCTCCGTTAGCTACGCCATTGAGCCATGAGAATGTTAATAAGGTATAAATTCTGACTTTTACATAGTTCAAAACCACCAAGACTCACTGAAATACTACACTGGGTAAGAAACTTTAGATTTGTTTTTTCACCATAATAAAGCCTCAAGTTGGTGTATACATTTGTAAGAATAAAGAGGTCAACTGTAGACCAGTACGGCATCGCTTTACATCACAAATGACTTTTATATTGTTTTAAAAATTGCGTTCATAAAAAACACCTGTATCAGAATTAAACGGAAGAAAAAAATCGTATTACGAACACATGTTTTACAGTATGCTGTCCCTCCCAACCAAATGTATTCTATTACAGTGAGCGCTAGATTTGCATTTGACGAAACGTTTCACTGTTGCCCGTCTGTTGGCGACAGCAGGTGTAATTAAAATCTATTGAAAGATCAGTTTTCATTTCCTTTTGTTGGTCAAGGTGTGAAATGTAAAAAGGCACGACCCGACAGACGGGTTACGGTGACGTAACAGCTCATAGCTGTCACATAAGTAAACGGATAACGTGCAAACAAGGTTTGAGTGAGCCGCACAAGACATCACAAAAAGAGCGAACTTTAGAGCAAAGAACCTTCTTCAACGGAAACCTTGTAGTCCATCAACTTATCTAAAAGCATGACTGCAGTCTCAACCACATTTTGCACATAGCTCTAACAGTTTACCATGTGCGTGCCTCTGATTGGCTTTTCCTTATAAGGAATATGTACGTCCACTGTAAGTTTTCGTGTGAAATAATAAAGTGAAATTAACTTTAAAAAGTGATAGAAAAAAAATCGACTGCGAAAAGCAATATCCCATTAAAAATTATTTACGGCACCTGTTATATGGTCGATGCACAAAATCATATCCACATCATAAAATACTACCAGAAACAAGTAGAACATTTCTTCAAGTCTAAATCATATTATTCAAACAAACTATTAGCGCAATAACATCTGAACACAATTTTAAATTAACTAATTGGACCCCAACGCTGTATGTCGAGCTTGTAAATAAGAAAAGAAACAAATGCAAGAACCTCTTGAACTTATAAAATAACCTCTGCCCCAATGTAGGGAACCTTTATGTAATAAACAACACACACACACACACACACACACACACACATACACACACATACACACACACATACACACACACATACACACACACATACACACACACACACACATACACACACACACACAAAGAAACTTTAAACTTAAAAAACTATCCTCAACACCGAGTGTTTAATCTCTAGTTATGAAACAACTCATACAAAACGACAATTTAAACTTATAAATGAGTCATTGACCGCATTTGGAGGCTGACTAAATAGGAAAGAATGTAAACAATAAGAGGAAAACTGCAATCTTATCTGTTACAGGTGCTCCTTTTATACAGAAGATTATTGCGTCCGATGTTTGTGCTACTTTTTCATGAAGGTTATCAAACTTTAAAAAAACATAATTAAAATTAACAAACAAAGCCCGCATAAACGTTTAAAATACTTATTTCCTAAGCAATTGAGAACCACAAAATTTATCAAATAAAATTACATAAACCCTTTCCTGCGACTGATCGTTCATAAAATAAAAAGACCCCTTTAAAAAGTTAGACACTATGAAATGAGAGCTAACAGCTCAATAAAAGTCAATATATTATGAATTTTAAGTAACCCCTTTTAAATAGAGTTTGTGACGTCCACTGAGAACAGCTCATTAAGCAACATAAACCTTAAACTCCCGCACACCCAACTCCTCCGACGTTCCACACCCCTTTCCGGCACCCCCACCAACAGTTTTTAATCACCTCACACAACAACATGACTACTCATCAAAGGGATATTAATCAATTGATTTAATAAGTAATAAATTACGCGATCATACCCCGTAACGCCCCCTCCTCCAGAGCTCCCCACTGTACTGTCCCCCTCCCCCGCCCCCGTTTTAAACACTAGAGAAAGCAACGACCGTCCCCCGTCCCCATCTAAAATACTACCTTCGTTATACACTACTGACACCTTGCCCATTTCTGAGTTAAGTCAACTAATTTTACGAATTCAACAACTCCGATATATCTTGTTAAATTGTGAATGTTTCGTTTAAAATCTTTATAGATGTTTGACGTTGATAAACATGTGCAAATGAGCGTGATGAATGACCACCGCTGGGGTCGAAAGATCACAGTGGGCAAGGGGAGTGGGATGAAAAGAAAAAAGTGAGGGGGGAATCTTGTGACAACAATGCTTCTTGCGTTCTTTCTACACAGAATAACTTATGATTCGTAGTGAAGGGGTTATTACGTCCGTCTTGCACGTGGAAAGTCCTTGGTTCAATTTCCAGATGGAACAATTTAAAAAACATAAATGTTCTGGTTTTTTTTTCTGCCTGTTCTTTCCTCATTTTCCTCGAACATGACGAACCCTAGAGTCGTAAAATAAAAGTTTATGGTTGGCAAGGGACGGTAGTATAGAGTGGGTGGCAGGTAACAACAACCGCTGCGCACATGTCTCCACGTTCACTCGCTTGGTATCATTACTTCGCGCTGCTGTTTGTGTCCGTTCCTTCAACCCCCCCCCCCTTCTTGGAAAATATATGTTGAGCAATTTTGCGGTGTATGCTACGCCTCGGGTTATCTTGTTTAGAATATTTCGTGAATGTTTCCTACTCCTGCGATAAGAAGTAGATGGTTAAGGTTTTTTTCTAGTTAAAATTCGGAGCCTCATTCTCTGAACATTTTTATTGCAATAGTTGTTTACCCCAGACTGTAGGGTAATAGTAGTTCCATACCACAGACTGTAGGGTAATAGTAGTTCCATACCCCAGACTGTAGGGTAATAGTAGTTCCATACCCCAGACTGTAGGGTAATAGTAGTTCCATACCCCAGACTGTAGGGTAATAGTAGTTCCATACCCCAGACTGTAGGGTAATAGTTTTTCCATACCCCAGACTGTAGGGTAATAGTTTTTCCATACCCCAGACTGTAGGGTAATAGTTGTTCCATACCCCAGACTGTAGGGTAATAGTTTTTCCATACCCCAGACTGTAGGGTAATAGTTGTTCCATACCCCAGACTGTAGGGTAATAGTACTCCCATACCCCAGACTGTAGGGTAATAGTAGTTCCATACCCCAGACTGTTGGGTAATAGTTGTTCCATACCCCAGACTGTAGGGTAATAGTAGTTCCATACCCCAGACTGTAGGGTAAAAGTAGTTCCATACCCCAGACTGTAGGGTAATAGTAGTTCCATACCCCAGACTGTAGGGTAATAGTAGTTCCATACCCCAGACTGTAGGGTAATAGTTGTTCCATACCCCAGACTGTAGGGTAATAGT
>MUZC01004813.1:1105688-1135806 GCA_002072015.1 Radix auricularia | reverse complement strand
CCCCCCCCCCCCCCCCCAAAAAAAAATCAAAAGATGGGTTTTCTTTGTTGTTGCTTGTTTTAGCAGAAACTTATGAATTCAATGTCTTTGAATTAATATTTTGTTTTATTTATGTTGATTAAAGACGTGCAAGCATAGATATGGATGTTTATATAAACGCAGTCCTCCGGTTACGACGGTCTCATCCCAACTTACGCTACTTTGTGGTTACAAACGCACCCCCAAGAAGAATAGCATTACACATTATTCCGTATGTTTGTTTGTTGTGTTTTTTTTTTTTTTTATAATTAATATTATTTAAACTTTTGGGTTTTTTAAAATAAAAAACGAATTATTTTCTCTATTTGAAATTTTAAAAAATCATAAAAATGTTTATTATAATTATTTAAACCTACAACTTTCATTTGCGACTTTTTCTCAATGGGAAGTTATCAATCAAGTCAGTAAAGCTAAGTAAGCTTACTAGTTCATTTTCAATGCTCATTAGAGAGAATATATCAGACTCGGCTGTCCCATTCAAATTCTAACTCATTTCTATACTCTTTTAAACTTTATAAATGATGGCTCTCCGCTGCAGTTTGATGTCACCATTGAGAGATAGATTTAAAGTGCGATGTTACAGACAGACAGACAGACAGACAGACAGACAGACGGACGGACGGACGGACGGACGGACAGACAGACAGACAGACAGACAGACAGACAGACAGAGAGACAGAGAGACAGAGAGACAGATAGACAGAGAGACAGAGAGACAGATAGACAGATAGACAGATAGACAGATAGATAGATAGATAGACAGATAGATAGATAGATAGATAGATAGATAGATAGATAGATAGATAGATAGAGGGGGAAAACACATATAGAGGCCCTTGGCCACATTCGGTGCAAGATGTCAATTCCAAAAATCTTTTCAGTTGTATTCAGTTTCACATAGTGAATATATTTCCCGAGATCGTTAAAAAAGTGAATGGGGAAAATATCTTAAACATTTATCCAAAAAAATGACATTAGCAGTTCATTGCCTTTAAGTAAATTAGTATGGGCTACGAAATATTTGTATAGAAAGTTTGGTTAAAATCCACTCATTTACTCAGTAGCTAATGCATGAACTAATTTTTATATTGCTCATAAAAGCAAAAAACGCTATTAAGGGCCCTTCGGTCCATTCAAGGCAAGATGTCCATTTCAAATCTTCTGTTCATTTGAATATGGATAATAATGGATAAGGGGGCGCGGTGGTGTTAGTAGTAGTGGACTGGACTACCGAACCCTGCTAGAACTCGTGTCGCGAGTTCCAGCTGTGGTACTGGCTAGGCCCCCGGGGCATTGTGCTAACAACACAATCCCATGCCTGTTAGTGGTCAATGTGAACTTGTGAACGCTACTTCACTTGTTCCCATGAACCTTCATGGTCTGTAAGGGATTAATAAATAAAATAAGAATAAAGGATATGTTTATCCTTATTTGTCAAGACCTTTAATAATGAAATGGAAACTTACAATTTTAATCGTTTACAAAACCAGGTAATTTTGGCCCCCATTAGGAGTTTAGTGCTCTGTGTTATTTCAATATTGGTTATCAAGTTTTGGTGTTTGCTTTCACCCTTCTTATTTTTGCTAACCATTGACTGGATAATGAAGATGTCTACAGAGCAGAAGAGAAATGGTATCCAGTGGACACTATGGAAACAACTTGATGACCTGGATTTTGCGGATGATCTGTCCCTAATATCACACACACAGCAACAGATGCAGGAGAAAACAAACTATGTAGCACAGTTCTCTTCTTGTGTTGGCCTGAACATCCTGAAGGGAAAAAGCAAAGTGCTTAACATAAATACATCAAGCAACATCCCAATAACACTGGGAGGATCAAATCTAGAGGAGGTGGATAGCTTTACATAAGTCGGTAGCATCATAAACATGCAGGGAGGGACAGACGGTGATGTTAGAGTGAGAATTGGCAAAGCAAAAACATCATTTAAACAGCTATAAAAAAAAGTTTGGAGTTGCAACAACTTAACCCTCCAGACCAAGGCCAGGATATTCAACTCCACAGTAAAGCCTGTCCTGTTATATGGAGCTGAAACATGGCGGATTACAGCAGCCGTTTCGAAAAAGCTTCAAGCATTTATAACCACATGTCTCAGAACAATTCTCCGAATCCGCTGGCCCAACGAGGACCTCTGGCAACGAACACAACAAGAGCCAGTGGAAGAACTAATACGTCATCGCAGATGGAGATGGATTGTGCACACCCTCAGAAAGCCTACATCCAGCATTGTGAGACAAGCTCTCACTTGGAACCCCCAGGGCAAGAGAAAAAGAGGTCGACCCAAAATGACATGGAGAAGGGAACTGGAGACAGACTCCAAAAAGAGTGGGCACAGCAGGGGACAGCTAGAGAGATTGGCACAGGACCGGGATGCCTGGAGAGTCTTTGTTCGTGGCCTATGCCCCAGGTGGACGACAGGCAATGATGATGATGATATCAAGTATTTATACACAAAATTTGGTTATAATCTATCAATGTAGCAAGTAGCTTATTCATAAACTAATTTTTATATAGCGCATATAAGAAAAAAAAGACTTTAAGGGCCCCAGGACCCATTCACGGCAAGATATAAAGTTCAAAACACCTGTTTATTTTAAGATGGATGATAATGGATACATTTAACACTATTTGTCAATACCTGTAATAATTGAATAGGGAAAACAATCTTAAACGTTTACGAAAACAGGTAGTTTGGGCCCTCAGCCCCGTAGGATTTGCCATTAGGAGTTTAGTGCACTATGGTAGATTAATATTGGCTATCAAGAATTTAATTGCAAACTATAGAGGAATATCACTTCTTAATGTAATGTACAAAATCCCAACAAAACCCATAACAAGAAAGCTTGGAAAGTATAGTGAATCGATACTAGGAGACTATCAATGTGGATTTCGACAGATTATTTCAACTACAGATAACATTTTTACTATACGATGTCTCCTGGAGAAATGCTATGGACATAGCATCGACATACATCAACTTCATGTCGACTACAAAACTGCATATGATAGCATAAATAGGAATTACCTATACAACGCATTACATCCCAAACAAACTAACAATGGCAAACTCCAAAAGTAGAATCAAGTTACAGGGAGATTACTCATGGGAGTTCACAGTTGGCGCGGTCTCAGACAAGGGGATTCACTATCATTTAAGCTACTCAACATCCCACTAGAGAAAATCATTAGACACATACATGTTAGTTCCAGAGGAACCATAACTAACTACTTCCAGAGAGGCAAAAAAGAACAAAGACCATCAGGAACCTTGTATACTATACAATGTATAGTCAACAACTTCAATACCTGGCATATGCAGACGATATAGCATTACTGGGAAGAAACACGAATGAAGCTGGTCTCATTATAAACGAACCAAAGACGAAATACATATTATGTCACGAAACACCCATACTGATTACAATATCATTATAAACACACACCAAATTTGAGAGAGATGCAACTTTCAAATATCTAGGGGCCACTATAAATGAACACCATGAGATAATTTCGGAGGTCAAAGAAAGTTTAACAGCAGGCAACCACTCCTACTTCAGCTTACAAAAAGTTCTAAGAAGCTAAAGCCTCTCAAAGGGAAATAACAACGAAAATAATATACACCACCATTATAAGGCTGGTAGTAACATACGTTAGTGAGACTTGGACCCTGACCAAAAAGGCAAGAGAACATGCTGAACATTTGGGAGAGAAAATACTCCGAAAATATATGGCCCTGTGATAGAGCATGATATTTGGAAGATCCGTACAAACCAAGAACTATACTATCTGTACAAATATGTCAAAAGCATTTTTAAAAGAAGACTAAGCTGGGCAGGGCATGTTGAAAGAATGCCAAAATATATAGCAGCAAAAATTATTAACAGACAGAAACCAAGGGGCAGACGACTCACTGGTCGCTCAGACTGAGGTGGATCGATGATGTAGAAATGGACTAACACCAGCTGGGGGTTTGAGCACGGAGAAGGAAAGCCATCAATCGATCCGAATGGAAGAATTTGGTAGAGCAGGCCGGGGCCCTACATGGGACGTAGCGCCACAAATGATGATCATAATCGAGACCAGATGTTTAATGTACACAGGTTGGTTTAAATTTGACAAGAATTTAGCTGCTTTATTAGTGCTTTAGCGCTAATGTCTTCACTTGCTACGTGATGTCAATATGGATAAATAACTAGCGTAATTTTGCATTCCAATTCCATTCTCTGAAGTATCTACATAGCTGAATTTAAATCATGCGAAATGGAATAATATTCAGAAAAAATATAAATTTACCACGACTTGCTAACACAGGAACATCGAAATGTTATGAAAACGTCTGAAGTATCACACGTGTTTCCGCCATGACAAGACTATTTCATACCTTTGCGCTGTGTTATTCAACTTCTATAACAAGTAAATCAAGTATAACAGAAATAAATGTTTGTGTTGCACCAACGAAGCTTTTAATGAAATTTGAATATGTGAATCATGTGATTTATAACTGTTTTCTTTGACAGTTAACGTGGCTGACATTAATGTAACTCCTATTAGACTGTGACTTTTCTGGTTAGGCCTCCTCCACTTATGTGTAGGCGTATACCTACAAGTAGCATCAAGAACACTGAAGACTTTTGAAATTAATTAACTTTAATCCAACACAAAAGTATGTAGACTTTATACATTGATATAATGCGTCTCGCTTTTCGCCATTCTTCTAACCACCATTTTGTACACTCAACTGTCCAGCCTCTTTCTCACTTGTCACGTGATCTCTCTCAATTACTAATATGCAAATTATCACGTGACATTCAATCCCCTTCTTCAAAAAAAATGTTTTAACCTAAAACATTTTAGGTCAAAATACAATAAAATCAATCTTAAATGCAATAATTATATTCATATCTATACTTATATCATTTCACATTTCCATTCATGTTATATTCATCTCAACATTCATTTATATATATATATATATGTCCATATTCATTGTGCATTAGTTATTCATTATTTGCAAGATAATGTATGAATTGATTAAACATAACATTCAAGAAAAAAAATCTGTAGAACTTCAACAATCTTATTGAAAGTTAATGAAAATGAAATATGAATGTACATCTAATATCATTGTGCAATTCAAAAAACTTGTAACAAGCTTATCATTTGTTGTGCTCATTACATGATAGAATAAAACAAACAATTTTGTTTATGTCTTTCTTTCTACATGTTAGTATTGAGACAGTCTGTTCCTAATTTCTTTATTCATTCTAAATTTACAGAGTTTCTGTATGTGATGTTATTCTGCTTAAAATGTCTGCAATGATATTGTCTCTTCCTTTAATAGGTTTTATATCAAATTTGTAATCAGCTAATAGCATCGTATGTACACTGAACTTACATAATTTTCAAAATAATTTGTATATTCAATACAATTACTTATCAGGTATGTTTATATATAAATATAACTATAATTATATTACATCATGTATTGGTCTCAAAGTTTCAATTATGAATAAAAAATATTTCAAGCTAATTTGAGATGAAATGATGCATGAAACCATATACAATATATTTCCAAAAATATTGTTGAAAAATAATTATATTAAAAACTAGCAATTTGCCCGCGCTTTGCTGCGGGAAGATTGAGTATTAGTGATAAGTGAGTGAGTGCATAAAAAACTATATTTTGGCCCCCAGCGCCCACCAAGGAATAATTTAAATATTATTTCACCTGCTGCCATCGTGGAGGTGTATTTAAAAAATATCCAACGTTTTATGCTTTACCTATATGGGAAAATAGTGCTTTTCAATTTGTATATAGCACATATTTGGTCCCGGCCCCAATGAGTGTGAATTTTATAATTATACTAGCAGACCCGGTCGTGCGTTGCAACGATCTCAGTAACAATTACAATTTAAGATTCCAATGAGTGATATGTTTTAAAAACAATTATGCCAGAAAACTACACGGAAGTGTGAAAATAAAAGTCCAAGTTTCATAGCAATTAGATAAATAAAAAAATAATTTAAAAGCTNACGACATTAAGGGCACCAGGGCCCATTCACGACAAGATATAAAGCTCAAAACGATCTCAGTAAAAATGACTATTAAGAAGCGTGCTCTGTTTTAAAAACTACTATGCCAAAAACCTACACGGAAGTGTGCAAAAAAGTCCAAGTTTCCAAATAAGTGATAATTTTTTATCGCCATTGTACTCAAGCTTTGTTTCTCAATATCGTGTAAAATTGATTGGGGGATTAAATTATTAACGCGCATTACAAAAACATTTCGGTACGCCTGCCCCGAGGGAATGGACATTAAGAGTTCAGTTCCTTACAGAAAATACTTATAGACTCTTAAGTTTTTATGTACTAAAATTGAAAAACTCCGTTATTTTCTGAGTAACTTAAGCTAACATTAATTTTTGTAAAGGTAATAAAAAGGAAAAAAAAAAACGACATTTAGGGGCCCCTGTGCCCATTGTGTGCAAGATGTCAATTTCAAAAAGTTGTTCGTTTTAATTCAGTTTCATCATTCATATATATTCCTATAGATTGCAAAAAATTGAATGGGGGAATATATCTTAAGCCTATACCAAAAACAGACATTCGGGGCCCCAGCCAAAAAGTAAATTACATTAGAAGTTTAGTGACCTATAGAATTTTAATATGGGCTACCAAGATTTTGTTAACAAATTTTGGGTAAGATCAATTCTTTTGCACAAAACCTACGCATAAACTTAATTAAAGAAAAGAAAAGACATGATGGGGCTCATTTAAAGCCATATGTAAAGTTGAAAACGATGTTCATTTCAATTTGCATGATAATGGATATAATTGTCGTTAATTAAATATTTAATTAACAAAATCTCTTAAACATTAACCACCCCCCCCCCTAAAAAAAGACAATAGGCACCCCCAGCCCCGATGAAATGGTCATTAAAAATTCAGGACCTTATAGTATTTTAATATTGGCTATCAAGTTTTTTTTAAACAAAATTTGGTTAAGATCCATCAATTTACCAAGTAGCTAGCGCTCAAACTAATTTTCTATTGCTCATATATGCAAAAAATGTCATTATGGGCCACCATCGCCCCATGTGTGTTTAATTGACGAAGAAAATTACCTGTTAACTTCCTGGGAGCCTACGCAATAGTCTGCAAAAGTTTTATTACGACCGAATACATGGTTTAGTCAGCTATAAACAGCACCGATGGGGCTGCCATTAGGGGTTTAGTGCTCTATGGTATTTTAATATTGGCTATCAAGAATATAATTGCAAAATTTGGTTAAGATCCATCAATATAGCAAGTAGTTAGCACTTAAGCTAATTTTTTATAGCTCATATTAGCAAAAAAAATAACATTATCGGCCCCCGGCGCCCTTTTAGTGTTAAATGGAGAAAAAAAGTAGCCAGTTACCATTCTGGAAGGGTACTCATCGTAACAAAAATGTTCATGACGATGGGATACATGTTTTAGTCAGCTTTAAAGGACATACACTCACACAAAATAGAGATAGATATAGAAGGAAAAACATATTAGGGGCCCCCGGCCACATTCTTTGCACGATGTCAATTTCTAAAATCTGTGTATTTTTATTCCGTTTCATTATGAATATATTTATCGAGATTGTTAAAAAATTAATGGGAAAAATATCTTTAAAATTTACGAAAAAGACATTTGGGGCCCCCGGCCCCGATGAAATGGACATTAGAAGTTCATTGCCCTCTATTATATTAATATGGGATACAGAGTTTTTTAATACAAATTTTGGTTAAGATCCATTCATTTACTCAGTAACTAACGCANGCCCTATAATATTTTAATATTGACTATCAAGTATTTATATACCAAGTTTGGTTAAGATCCATCAATGTAGCAAGTAGCTATCACTTAAACTAATTTTTATATAGCTTATATTGGCAAAAAACTACATTAAGGGCCCCAGGGGCCTATTCAGGGCAAGATATAAAGTTCAAAACAACTGTTTATTTTAAGATGGATAATAATGGATACATTTATCATTATTTGTCAAGACCTTTAATAATTGAATAGTGAAAAAAATCTTAAACGTTTAAGAAAGCATGTATTTTGGGCCCCCAGCCTCGAAGGAGTTGCCATTAGGAGTTTAGAGCCCTATAATATTTTAATATTGACTATCAAGTATTTATATACCAAGTTTGGTTAAGATCCATCAATGTAGCAAGTAGCTATCGCTTAAACTAATTTTTATATAGCTTATATAGGCAAAAATTCACATTTAGGGCCCCCGGCGTCCCTTAAGTGTTAGACTGATAAAAAAAAGTAGCCAGTTACCATTCCGTGAGGGTACTCAACAGTCTTAAAAATTTTCATGACGATCGGATGAATAGTTTAGTCAGTTACAACGGACAAGCGCACACACACACACACACACACACACAGACATACTTTGATTTTTATATATATAGAGTACGCTAATATTTTGTCGTGAAAGGGTACAACTTCCTAAAGTTTTATGCTTCTACCTACATAGGGAATGGGAGAATTAGGGATTTTTAATTTTTATATAGTTCATATTAGGGAAAATCTACATTTTGGCCTCCCAACCCACAGTAAAGAATGTTTTAAATAACTGTTCACCTGCTACCATCGTGGAAGCTTAGTTAACAAACCCCCAAAGTTTCATGCCTTTGCCTATTTGGAAAATAGGAGAATTATTGATTTTAAAATTTTTATAGCACGTATAAGGAAAAAAACACGTTTTTGGGGGGCCTAGGCCCTCATGAGCATGCATTTAAAAATTATTTTACGCCAATTTTCGTCGTTTTGAGGGTACCCAACAACTTGCTAAAGTTTTATATTTTAACCTACACGATGAATTGTGGAATTTGTGATGAGTCGGTTTTTAATATAAGAAAAAATTATATTTGGGCCCCCAGCCCCCTGTGAGTGGAAATTTATCATTCTCTTTCGCCAACTTTCAATTGGAGATTGTACTCAACAACTTCCTAAAGTTTTATGCTTCTACCTAAATGGAGAATGGGGGAATTAGTTATATGTAGTTTTTATATAGTTTATATTAGAAAATAAACTACATTTGGCCCCCCGGCCCCCAGTAAGAGATATTTTAAAATATGTTTTCATCTGCTACCATCGTGAAAGTGTAGTTATCAATTCCCCAATGTTTCATGAGTCTACCTACTCGAGAAATAAGAGAATCAGTGATTTTCAATTTTAATAAATCTCATATAAGAAAAAAAATACGTTTTTGGGGTCCCTGCCCCCATGAGTCTGTATTTCAAAATTCTTTTACACCAACATTTGTCCTGAGAGGGTACTTAACAATTACCCAAAGTTTCATGCTCCTACCTACACGGAAAATTGGAGAATTAGTAATAAGTTTTTTTTTTTAATATAAGAAAAAATATAATTGGGCCCCCGGTATCCAATTAGAGGGAATTCTAACATTCTTTTTGCCAATTGTCGGGAGCTTGTACTCAAAAAATTTCAAAAGTTTCATGCTTCTACCTACATGGGAAATAGGAGAATTAGTGATTTTAATTTTTTGTATAGCTCATATACAGAAAAAAATGTTTTGGGGGCCCCGGCTCCCATTAGTGTGAAATGTAACATTCTCTTTTGCCAAATATCATCGGAAGCATGTACTCAAAAAATTTACAAAGTTTCATGCTTCAAACTATACGGGAAACAGGAGAATATGGAAATAGGAGAATAAGTGATTTTTAATTTTTATATAGTTCATATTAGGAAGAAACGATTTTTGTGACTCACATGAGCGAGATTTTAAAAGTTCTTTTTCGCCAATTTTCGTCGTGAGAGGGAACCCAGAAGTTCCCAAAGTTTTATGCTTCTACCTACACGGGAAATAGGAAAATTGGTGATTTTCAATTTTTATAAAGCCCATATAAGGAAACAATCTTTTGGGGCCCCCGGCCCCACTTGAAAGATATTTTTTTAAAACTTTTTTGCCAAATTTTGTCCACAGTGGGTACTCAGCAACTTCCCAAAGTTTCATGCTTCTACCTACACGGGAAGTCAGAGATTTAGTTATTTAAGCAAAAAAAAGTTTTTGGGCCCCCGGCCCCACATGAGTTAGATTTTCAAAATTCTTTTTCGCCAATTTTCGTAGTCAGAGGGTATCCCACAACTTCCCAAAGTTTCATGATTCTACCTACACGGGAATACCTACTCGGGAAATAGGAAAATTGTTGAATTTCAGTTTTTATAGAGCACATATAAGGGGAAAGCCTTTTGGGCCCCCGGCCCGAAAAAAAGGGAGATTTTTAAAAAAAACTTTATCGCCAATTTTCGTCATTAGTGGTTACCCAACAACTTCCCAAAGTTTCATGCTTCTACCTACATGGGAAATTGGAGATTTAGTGATGAAGGAAAAAACTGTTTTTGGGCCCCCGGCCCCACATGAGCGAGATTTTAAAAGTTCTTCATCGCCAATCTTCGTCATTAGTGGTTACCAAGCAACTTCCCAAAGTTTTATGCTTCTAGCTACACGGGAAATAGGAAAATTGGTGATTTTCAATTTTTATAAAGCCCATATAAGGAAACAATCTTTTGGGGCCCCCGGCCCCACTTGAGAGATATTTTTTAAAAAACTTTTTTGCCAAACGTTGTCCACAGTGGGTACTCAGCAACTTCCCAAAGTTTCATGCTTCTACCTACACGGAAAGTCGGAGATTTAGTGATGTAAGCAAAAAAAGTTTTTGGGCCCCCGGCCCCACAGGAGTTAGATTTTCAAAATTATTTTTCGCCAATTTTCGTAGTCAGAGGGTATCCAACAACTTCTCAAAGTTTCATGATTCTACCTACACGGGAAGTTGGAGAATTAGTGATGAATCAGTGAGTGAGTCAGTCAGTCAGTGAGTGAGTGAGTGAGGGCTTTCCCTTTGATTAGTATAGATAATGTAAAATCAAGCGTTGGGCTTTTAAATATCTTTTTCAACCTATTAAATATTTAATAATTCATCAACCATAACCACGGTTGTATATATTTAAAATCCGAATTCTAGATTTTTGAATAAGTCTCTAGGCTTTTGAGATAGCATGCTTGCTTCCAGAAAGTTTAACAAAACTTAGATTAGATGAGTCATAATCATGATAAATATTTATCCCACAATTACTGTCTGCTTCAATGTTTCTGATTCTGTATCCTCTACGACCAATTAATCTTCCTAAATGATTTTACTTTAATAGTCTCAGATTCATTATTGCTATCTCTGTGATTCCAATATTCATCTTTTCTGCCATATCTATGATTAGTGATAGTGGTCAAAATATATTTAGATTTTGATTTTTCTGTTTTCATTTCCTTTTTGTTATGTTTCATTTTAATTTCAGTTATTGTCTAATCTTCTTCTTGAAGTTTTTTGAAGTCTTGTTTTGATATAGTCTAGCTTGGCTTCCTAAGGTTATGTTGTCTTGAATGTCAATGTTCAATTCTTCTTCTCTTTTTAATGAGGCTCTGGTTTGCACACCAACACATATTTGAGTATGGTTGTCGGCCCATTCCTTATATATTTCTTATGAATAGTCAACAACACCTTCATTGTTTCCTATTATGAGGTCACAAATGGCATCTTGTAAAACTCTTGCACGAACTTCACCTTGGATCCATGGTGAGTTGATGTAGATAATAGCAGTTTTACATTCTTTTTTAGTGCCATCAGCCATTCTAATTGTGTGTTTCTGACCATCATATTCATTTTCTTCTACTATTCTCTTGTGTACAACTATTGTAGTACATCCTGAATCTCGTAGACACATACATTTTTTGTTATTAATGTATACTGGGTAGAATTTAAGTTTTCCATGATTGTCAATTGTGGCAACTGTATTACTTGATCTTGTTTCTTGTTCAGTTTTTTCTGTGTCCTTAATATCTTGGTGATCATTCCTTCTCCATGGTTGATCTTAATTTCTGTATCTGGAGTTGGAGTTGTATCTACCTCTCCAAGATTGTCTACTTTTGTTTTCAAAATGACCTTGTCTAGATCTCTCCTCTGTTTTCTTTCTTATTGGACTTCCATTAGGGGACACTCTTTTTGGTTGTTCTCTATTGTGGTAACAATGTCTTGCCATATGTCCTGGTTTATTACAATACCAACAAATAGTGTTTCTGTTGCCTGAGTTTGGGAGACTATGATTTCTTATTCCTTGCCTTTTTTCTGGTCTTCTATTTGGATTACAGCAAATATGTCTTGTCTCTAATCCATGTCTACATCTGGATGAGAGTCTTTAAATGTACGTGATGCATTTGTTAATTCTGCTTGAGTACGCACTTTCTTATCAGTTAAGTATGTGAAAAAAGTTGGTGTTGCAACTTCTAGAAATTCATCAATTAAAAACATGTCCAATAAGGCTTTGGGATTGCTTGTATCAATTCCCGAAAGTTCTAGTCATTTGTCAACTTAACTTGAGTTTCATGTTCTATGATTTGTGGATCTTTATCTATCTTCATTCTTATTCCATGAAATTCTCTTCTATAATCATTTTCCGATTTTCCAAAATGACATAAAAGGGTTTTTTTGACATTTTGATATATCTGTTTGTCTTCTTTAGCTATACTATTGTAAGCTTCGAATGCTTCACCTGTTAGATGAGTCATTAATTGTGTAGACCATTCTGACTGATATAACCTTTTATTTGCATAATGGATTCAAAGTAGTCTAAGTAGACATCCATTTTTTCTTTTTTGGCATCATATTTTCTTACTTTGATTGTATCCTTTGGTGCTGGCTTTTCTTTTGAGTCATCACCAGGATTATAGCCTTTGTTTTATAACTCAAGTTGTAATCTTAATTTCTAAATATTAAGTTGCTCAAGTTCTCTTTTTGCAGCTCTTTCTTCTCTTTCAATTGCTAGCCTTTGTTTCTCTTCTTCTTTAGCTTCTTTTTGTCTCTCTTTTTCTGCAGCTATTCTTAGTTTCTCTTCTTCTTCAGCTGCTTTTTGTTTTTTCTCCTCTTCTTCTTTAGCTTCTTTTATTTTCTCTTCCATGAAAGTTCTCATTTCTGCCCCATTTAATCCAATTTTCTCAGCTACTGCAGCGAATTCTTTGTATAAATCCATTGTATATGTGAAATGTGTGAGTTACTAAACAAGTTATGGATGTAGGTGTAGTGTATCAATACACTTTATGTAATACAGATTTATATTTAAAATGCATATATCATAAAAGAAATCAATTAATTCAATGATAATATAAAAATTAAAATTTCTAAACTCAAGAGTATCTGTGGAAAACAAAATATGTTAACATACATATATTAATGCAAAAAGTGATACATTAAATTAAACCATTAAATTATATTTAGGCAAAATGAGACAACAAAGTATCCACACACAGGATCTTAAGTATACTTGGTATATACGTTCCCTCAGGTTGACCAAAATTAGAAAATGGTTCGAAATTTTGAGTTCAAATTAATCCACCTATAAAGAAATTAATTTGGAATATATCCTGGAATTAATACTAATACAGTTTATCCACTTGAATTGTCACTCACAGTTCTATTACGTGTAAAGGAATTTGTCTGAAGTAGGTTCTGTTTGTACTTCAAATATAACAATGTTAATTGTTCACTGTCACAGAAGAAGCTCTTGATATATCATTCACTGGGCTTCTAATAAATGTTTATACAGTTCATATCATACAGTCTTTATAGTTACTCAGCTGTGTTTTGTTGATTGTTTACATCCAGTGTGTAGTCCTGGCGCACTTCCGTACCTCTGAGCTGACATTTGACACTTGTAACGAAGGGTTTGTTCGGTAGGTGCACGTTGAATTGTAGAACTGGAACGAAGTGTGTCGATATGTCATCCACACGTTGCTGGTTGTCTCGAGTGTGTATTGTATAATGTGTGTGTTCAGCCAACAATAACAATGACACACCGGAAACGATGACTGTATGTAACGACTTATGTAGGTCAGTCCTTGACCTTTGATATGTTGCTGGTTAATGTTAATGAACTTTGCGATCTGTAGTCTTAGTATATGTACTGCCGTAGATTAAATTTGATGGTTATATTTCTTATTGACACTGTTTTCTCACTTTATTGATTGAACACTTCTTTTTAATGTTAATACTTGTAGCGTTTAATTTTTACTCACAAAGTTCCGTTATCAATATAACACAAGTAGGTCATATGTCGCCATTGCTGCACTTAGAGACAACTTGGACAGTGATTAAATTCACCAAATTTATCCTCTGAAAAGTGTTTACACTTTATTGTAAACCACAGTAGATGTTAACAATATACATATTGTAAATTCTTCAGCATTCTGCACTAATGCTAACTTCTTGTAGTTGTATATTTAATACTCGCACTGTTTTTCTTCTGACACCAAAATTTAACTGTTTTCTCTGATAGTTAACGTGGCTGAGATTAATGTAACTCCTATTAGACTGTGACTTTTCTGGTTAGGCCTCCTCCACTTATGTGTAGGCGTATACCTACAAGTAGCATCAAGAACACTAAAGACTTTTGAAATTAATTAACTTTAATCCAACACAAAAGTATGTACACTTTATACATTGATATAATGCGTCTCGCATTTCGCCATTCTTCTAACCACCATTTTATACACTCAACTGCCCAGCCTCTTTCTCACTTGTCACGTGATCTCTCTCAATCACTAATATGCAAGTTATCACGTGACATGATATACAAAACGGAAAATAGGCTTTCGTATGATAAATCTGATTCAACAAGTAAACATGAAAATTTTAATTTTTTCGTTCATTTAATTATATTAAATGTTCATATAACAAATTTCATCTACGAGTATTACTTGTAAATCATTAAAACACATAATATATTGTAAGAAATGTAAATCCCATGCGAGCAAACATAATGTCTTGTGCTCTCATTAACGCAGCTTTGGGAAAGGGAGTAAGTTAATAGGGCTAATAGACTATTTGTGAAAAGGTTTAGATAATAATAATCAACAAGTTATGGTATAACTAGATGGAAAAGACATTAACAAGGTAACAATTAGCCTGACAGGACAAAACAAAACAGCTAACGTTTCGGCAAAGAGCCTTTTTCAACGGACATACAATACACAAATAAATCGAATAAAAAAATAAATAAAATTAGAAAGGGGCCGTCCATAAATGACGTCATGCACCTAAGGGGGAGGGGGTCACACTTTTGTGACGATGCGTCACCTGGGGGAGGGAGGGCGTTGAAGAAATGTGACGTCACATCGAAAGGGTAACTTTAAATAAAACTTCCACGGAAATATTTGGTCACTTAAAATTTATTTAATAACTTTTTTTTTTTAAAATCAAAGCTTCTCAACGTGCCGGTCGATAGGCTATCAGACGCCGGTTGGCGTAAGTTAACAAGACACGAAAATTAAATATAACTATAATTCTTAAGTTTGATAATTCACAAGAGATCATACGACATTGTAACCCTGCATCGTTTGATGTTGACATCAAAGCTTTTGGGATGTAACCGCAGTTTCGTTTGGTTCACTCGAGGCAGGAGTCAGCGAACTTTTTTTTTGGTCCGTTATCCCCCCCCCCCCGGAAACGGCTACTAGTGAGTTTTACAAACAGGACTAGTGTCTAAAAAGATCTGAATAGGATTATATGTTGATATGGTAAGTCAAGACGACATCGAATATCCATTTGGGGGTGGGGGAGGGGAATCTATTTGATACAATAATAATAAAAAAAATTAAGTTTGCTATAGTTTTTTCGATTGGTTTTTTGGTCAAACGCCTCTGGCCATTCTAAATATAATAATAAATGAGTCCATTTAAAATTAGTCAAAATTATTAACTAACTTTATCGAATGCACCAAATTCTCGACATTGCAATACGAGAGGAGCACAAAACAACTTTATTCTAAACTCAGTTTTTAAGGCATTTATTTTAAATTCGATAGAAAGGAAACTTGATACAGTCAAGATTATTGTCACTTTTGTCAATATAAATGAAAGTTAGGTTGGATTTAGATGTCTTCGTATAGTACGTAAATAAGAAATCTACATAGATAACAAATTTAACAAATGCATTTTCTGGAAGGAACCGGTTCAATAGTGGGCATACGTTACCAAGCGTACACGTACACATGACGTATCTGAATATATCTAGGGGAGTGGATGGATGTTATATGTCCCAAATGAGTCTGCATTACCCCCAAAAATTCTCTTTTGACCCCAGATGTTATTTTTAAAAAGTGTTATTTTAAAATAACTTTTTTTTTATAAACAAAACAGTTACAATTAATAATTTATAGTCAATGCTTAATTGGTATGCATTAAAATGAAATATAATCTAAGGATGTTAAAACATTTTTTAAAGGCCGGTTAAAAAAGGTAAACGGTTTGAAAAAAACGGACCGTTTTAAGAGGATACTTAAATATAAAAATTATAAAAGTTTATATTAACATTACTAATAACCCAAAAGTAGCGGATTCTAGCAAATTTTCTATGCCCACAATGATTGAGCATTACCCCTAGAGTTCCCTTTTTACACCAAATGAGATAATTTATTGGTGACATTATATTTACAACTGTTGTGTGATGTACGGGAAATCCGGAAGAAGAAAGAAGGGGGAAAAAAACAAACAAACAAACAAACAAACTTGGGAGCTTCGGAGTTAAAAGTTATGATAATGTTGGATATTTTAATGCCATAGTATTTCAGTCCTCAACTGGCAAGAATTACTGTATTTTGCGACGCACAAGACGGCACCCTTCTTTTCTGCACAAATGTGGGGTTCGTACAGTATTGGCCATTTTCCTCTTCCAGCGCATACCTAATAATTTTTAGAAAACATGAGATATGATATCAATGGGATGATTTTAGATCAAATGCCTTAGATGTGCATATACTTAGCAGTAAACTGTCATTAGACGCTCGAAATCAATTTGAGGAATTGTCTTTTATCTATATATTCTAGGTCTATAAACAATCCAATGATCCTCGTAATATCAATTGTCACGTTCGCGAGCTTAATCGCGAAGGTTAATCACACCAATGGTTTTTGACATTACCGCTGCATTGTTCGTTAGCTGTCTTGCTATGCCATGGCAACTAAACATTTTTTTTTAATGTTATATATAAAACAACCCGAATTCATACTTAATCGTATAGGGCTTTAAGCTGTGTAGGGGCTTATATGTTACAGACGCTCCTTCTGTACAGAAGATTATTGCGTCCTACGTATTTCTATGGTTTGTGTTTAGTCGTGTATTCTTACTAGAGTTTTAAAAGATGATAAAGTGGGGGCTTTCCTGGTTTTTTCAGGCAACCCATTCCACGACAGAATACCGGACGGAAAGAAAGAAAACTTGTATGTGTTTGTTCTTGCATATAAAATGAGAAATGTGTTTTTATCTTCATGTCTATTTGAGGGTTATCTTTGTGTGGTATTTCTAAATTAGAATTAATTGCCTTATGTATAATTACTAATTTACTCTTGGTTCTTCTATCCTCTAGTGTTTCAAGGTTTAATGATTTAACTAATGGTGTTACTCTTGTCAGTTTTGAATATTCTCCAGTAATGAATCTGGCAGCTCTTTTTTGGATTTTTTCTAACTTATCAATATTTTCTTTGGTGGATGGGTCCCATACAGAAGATGCATATTCTAGTATAGGTCTCACCAGGGTGAGGTAGCATTTTAGTTTTATATCTGTGTTACATTTGTAAAAGTTTCTTTTTATAAAGCCTAAGGTGTTGTTTGATTTTTAATAACTTCATTGACATGGGGATTCCAAGATAGTTTCTCATTTATTATGACTCCTAAGTATTTCGCATCTTTAGTTTGGGTTGGCTCTTTTCCATGAATAAAATATTTTAAATTTATTTGTTTATTTTTCTTTGTTACTCTTAGCAGTTGACATTTTTCTGGGTGGAAGGACATATTCCATTTAGTTTCCCATTTTATTAATTCATCTAAGTCTTTGTGTAAAATTTTGCTATCTTGTTTTGTCTTGATTGTTCTATAGATTATACAATCATCAGCAAATAACCTAACTTTAGTTCCTGTTGACATATTGTTGGGTAAGTCATTTAAATAAATTAAAAATAGTAAGGGACCTAGGACAGTTCCTTGTGGAACTCCTGAGTTAACCTTTATTGGTGTAGATTTAGATCCATTAATTATTACAGTTTGCTCCCTACCCAATAGGAAATCTTGGATCCAGTGATGTAAGGGACCTGAGATTCCAAAAGTATTTAAGTTTTTCGAGTAAACTAAGGTGGTTAACTTTGTCGAATGCTTTTGAGAAGTCTAGTAATATTGTATCTATTTGATCATTATTATCTAAGCCTTTTGATAGATCATCTATTAGGCCTATCAATTGTGTTTCACATGATCTGTTCTTTCTAAAGCCATGTTGATGTAGGCATAGGGCATTATATTTGTCAAGGTGGTTAACTATTCTGCTATATATTATGTTCCAGTAATTTACATGTGATACTAGTAAGTGATACAGGTCTGAAATTTCCAGGGTCGGACTTAACACCTTTCTTAAAGAGTGGCGTTACATTGGCTAATTTCCAATCCTGGGGCACTTTACCCTGGTTTAGAGAGGCTTGAAAAAGAACTACAAGGATTGGGGACAGTTCATTGCTTAATTCTTTTAATAACCTGGCAGGTAATTCATCTGGGCCAGTAGCTTTGTTTATTTTAAAGTTTTTTAGGAGTGAATGTATACCTATCTCATCTACAGTTATGTTACATATTTCTTACAATTTATTTAAATTTATTGAAATTTTCTTGTCGCCTGAGGCAGATCATTTCAAAACGGGAAAAGAATGCAATGGTACCTGGTGAAATGGAAAAATTCTTGCCGGTCGTCTGATACAAAAAAGATGGAGAATCACTGGCTTACAATTTATATAATTTATTTAATATCTTGTACATAGCTTCACTCATGTTACGATAATACAATGTAGACCTGCACTAAATAAATACTTAAATGACAAAAAAGTGATTCGAAACATTCTTATTTTCAAATAGAAATTATTTTTTTGTGACGTACTTTTTGAGGGGGGGGGGGTCGACGATTTTGTGACGACGCGTGACGTAGGAGGGGGAGGGGTTAAAAATCGGCCAAAATCGCGTGACGTCATTTTTGGACGGCCCCAAACTTAGCTGCGGTGAAATCCAAAAGAATCGAAGAAATGCATGATATAACTAGACTTCTGAAAGACATTTGATAAGGTTCTCTCAAAATACTTATATTTCTGAAAGTGATAACTTGTTCCCCTATAGTCATCTCGCAATTCCTAGAATCTCCCGTAGAAAAGTCCATAAGACATTACATTTTCTCCCATGAAATGCATACTTATCTATGCCACGGATACCAAGTTGTCCTTGTAACGTGTGACTTCCACATGGCAGTGTGTTTGGCGGTCATGGTAGTGTGATTGTTAACTCGGTGTGAAAGAGTGCGAGATGGTGCTGTGTGAGTCGGTGTGATTGGAATGTGTGTAGTGGGTTGGTGATTGGAGGAATATTGTGTTGCATCAATGAGTTCAGCATTAAAGTTCATTTTGCTATCAGTGTCGTTATTTCTTGTGTAATAGGAATTGGAACAAGATATAAGTATTAGGACGCTTGTGACATTTCTTGGGGCTCAGTCCGGGATTACACAGAATACACAGACACTGCTAAAACAACGAGAATGACAGTCAATACTCTGGAGGAGATATTAGCACTGGTGGTTGCCCTTCAACTGAGAGGTGAAGAAAGGTGAGGGTACATAGAGAGAGGGGTACAAAGAGCGAGAGAGGCGGTTGAGAGAGCGGCTGAGAGAGAGATTGTGGATAAGGTGGCCGAAAGAGAGATGGCGGATAGGGTGGCTGAGAGAGAGATGGCGGATAGGGCGGCCGAGAGAGAGATAGCGGATAGGGCGGCTGAGAGAGAAGCAATGTTAGAGGCTATGAGATTAGAAGCTGTCAATGTAGGAAATACAAATGGGACCGATAACAGGCCCAGACAGCCCAAGTTTCCATCACTTATAGATGGTGTCGACCAGCTGGATGGATACCTAACAAGGTTTGAAACTTTCGCTAGGACCAGCAAATGGCCGTAATGTGACTGGGCGCTGTCATTGGGTGCGCTTCTGTCTGGTCAAGCCTTAGAGGTGTATTCCAGAATGCCTTTTGATGAAGCGTTGATGTATGAAAAGGTGAAGGAAGTGCTCCTAAAGCGGTACAATCTCACCGAGGAAGGCTACAGAAATCTATTTCTATCAAGCCGCTAGCAGATGAGTCGCCATGTATTGTTATGGGAAGAATCAAGGGCTATTTGTCGGTCTTGAAGGCCCAATAGTAAAAGAATAATTCATGAACATGTGTCCTGAAGATCTGGCCATTCATCTAATGGAGCGAAATAATTACTGTCTGGCAGAAGTGGTCAGAGGTGCTGAATTATTCCTTGGGGAGGGAATAGAGGCTTCAATCACGGCCCTAGTGCAACACGAGAGTGTAATGTCAATGGAAATGGCCCGAATGGGATAAAAGTTGCGGGGCAGCAGACCGGATCGGCTCAGAGAACATGGCAAAATAGGGCCGAGTAACGATCAAGGTCAGACATAAACTGTTTTGTGAGTCATAGGGTTGGCCACATAGCCAGCTCTTGCCAGTTTAAAGGAGTGGAAAAATACGAACGATAAGAGGGCAGCAGCGACAAAAGCGTAAAGGGATGGATAGCAAGGACATGGGGGATAGAAGCCAAAAGAAAGACGGAGTAGGAAAGGTAAAGACTTTTGAAGGGTTTGTAGGATCAAAGAGAGTGGGGGTATTAAGAGATAAGGGAAGTGAAGCAGTGCTGTTGAAAAGACGGTATGTCAGAGATGACCATCTTACGGGTGAAGTTAAGCTCACAAGGATGTTAGATAACAGAATTATAAGAGAAGAAAATGTGATAATATTAAGGACACCATACCTGAGTGGCAGAGTGGAGGCGGTGTGTGTGGAGAAAGCAATAGTGGACCTGATTGTGTGAAATGTGCAAGGGGAAAGAAGCAATAATAACCCAGATATGTGATTCAAGGTGGCGATGGGGACAACGCCAGATTGTGATAGAAGTATGGTAGAGAGGTCAAAATGTGAGGTCACATCGAGGGAAAGCGGCTGGCTGTGAATCGCCGTAAAACTAAAGAAAATTCACGGGAATTTTCTATTGTCAGTGTTGGAGTTTGCTCACAAAAGGAAACAAATGAAGATGTGGAATACGGTGAGCATCTTTCTTTTCCTTTATTCCATTCTCGACCAACTTCGAAGGGTCAAGTGAGGCGATTCCTCGGACTCACATGCTACTATAGAGACGTTACACCAAACTACGTAACCCTCTGACCTCCTTGACGAAAAAGGGATGAGCCCAACAGAGTGAAATGGGGGAGAGACCAGAATGAAGCGTACAACGCCTTGAAGAGAGCGTCACGACACGGCCAGTACTACAGAAACCTAACATGCATCAGTCATTCCTCTTTAGGATATATGCATCGGTAGTTGGACTTGGTGCTACGTTACTCCAGGGAGACAACAAGTGAATACTGCAGCCTGCGACCTTTGCCGGTAAGAAATGTTTTAAAAGAGAGACAAAGTATTCTACTGTTAAAATGATTGTGTGGGCAGTCAAGAGGTTTAACCTCTACCTCTACGGCAAACAGTTTACTTTACAAACTGACCAACAGGCAGTGCCTGGTAATTGTGTGGGCAGTCAAGAGGTTCAACCTCTACCTCTACGGCAAACAGTTTACTTTACAAACTGACCAACAGGCAGTGCCTTGTAATTGTGTGGGCAGTCAAGAGGTTTAACCTCTACCTCTACGGCAAACAGTTTACTTTACAAACTGACCAACATGCAGTGCCTGGTAATTGTGTGGGCAGTCAAGAGGTTTAACCGCTACCTCTACGGCAAACAGTTTACTTTACAAACTGACCAACAGCCTTTGAAGCATCTTACCACAGCTCGAATCACAAGCGCCAGGATTACGAGATGGGGCGAGTTTCTGCACGGCAATAGCTTTATAGTGCAGTGACGTACCCATGACATGGCATAAAGGCCGATTTCCTAAGTTGAGCTTTGTTAGTGAAGTTTTAGGATAGGGCCAGCTTATGAGTTGGTCTTAATTTGTGGGAGACCGGACAGTAGCAGTGCACGGTCATCCCAGGATGAAATCAATGTTGACATTGTTAGTGATTAACTGAACAGAATGTTTTGTGGGTTATTATAAGTTATTTGAGTTAATTCTAATGTAATGATGTTTGTTATACACAGCACGCCGATGTGTCGGGCGGTAATAGTTAAAATGTTTATAAGGAAATGTTATCATTGTTTAGGACCACTTGAGAGTAGTTGGACCAAGAATGTTTCTTTTTTTTTTTTGGTTTATAAATAAACTTGGTCACACAAAATAATGGAAATTTGGCGCCCTCGAAAAATTTCTGGAAATGGGGGCGTATGTCACGGATGACCAAGTTCTTCTTGTTACGTGGGACTTCCCCACGGAAGTGTGTTTGGCGGTTATGTTAGCGTGATTATTTACTCAGTGTGAAAGCATGCAAGAGGGGCTGTTTTGATCGACGTTATGCTAATGTGTGTAGTAAGTTGGGTTAAGAACTATTGTGTTGTATCGAGGAGTTAAGCATCTATCCCTATGTTTATCTTCATGGTTCAACCATGCCGGACACAGAGCTCTGTCTAACCCCACCGACCAATCAGCTGGCAAGAAAAGGTAGGGCAGAGGGTGCGGGGGGTCATCCAGACCAAAAATGCGTTCAATTGAGGTCAATTACTTTGTTCTTTCAGAACAACAGAATAGCATGTATTTCCAAGTGTAGTGGCTATACATTCGCCTAATACATGGAAAGTCGTAGGTCGGCTCAAGCCCCATCTAAGACTTTACTTTTTAAATTTTTTTAACAATGTTTGTGTTTGTGCCCGTTTATTTCCCACTTTCTTTTCGAACATGACTTCGCAATACGGCTGTAAGCTTTGTTTCTCGACACTGGCATAATAACTTCGTGCACTCCGTTGTTGTTAGTGACAGAAAAGGAGTCACACAAGCTCCTAAAACATTACTTTCAAAATATCACCCGTCATTAAATCATAAGCGGCGTATGCTACGACGCGGGTCGGCTAGTTTAAGTTTATTTTTTTTAGCAGTGTCGTTATTTCCTGTGTAGTAGGGATTTTATGAATCTTAGAAACTTAGAGCAAGCGGTTCATATTAAATTACTAGGACGCTGTGTCATTAAATGCATACTTATCTCTAATTTAATGCATAATTATCTCTCATTAATTGCATACTTTTCTCTCATTAAACGCATAATTATCTCTCATTAAGCGCATACTTATCTCTCATTAAACGCATAGTTGTCTCTCGTTTAATGCATACTTATCTCCAACAAAGTGCATACTTATCTCAAACAAAGTGCATACTTATCTCCAACAAAGTGCATACTTATCTCCAACAAAATGCACACTTATCTCCAACAAAATGCATACTTATCTCCAACAAAATGCATACTTATCTCCAACAAAATGCATACTTATCTCCAACAAAATGCATACTTAGCTCACAAAAAAAAAATACTTATCTCCAATGTATTTTTAATAGATTGCAAAAAAATGAAAGATAATTTTCCTGTCGTAAACGTCCCAAGTGCTGTATTGACTGAATCTGCGAGCTGTCATACTGATGTGAGTTTGGTAATAAATATTAGCGCTTTTTTCATTTTGTTATTTTAAGTTATTTCAAGTATTTTTCTTCTCGATTACTAGTCATCGAAATCAGAGGCGTCACAAAGGTTGGTGTCACCTAGGGCGGTGTCCCCATCACGGCGTACCCCATAGATCCCCTCGAGTCTTCCACTGCCAAATTACGAGACCATACAGAATTTATTGGTGTCACCACTTTGTGGTGTCCCACTTTGCAGTCAGCACACTCCACTCTCCCACCCTATGGACGCCTCTGGTCCAATCCGTTTGTGAGACCTAGATGATGCTAGTCGTGAATAGTTTCACGCAGTGATTTGTAACGATTCGATCATTTTATTGATTTTATTATTATTGTAAGAAATTACACTTTTAATTAAAATGTGCTTTTTTTTAAAAAATATATAACTAGAGAAGTTTAATTTCTGACGAGAAAAAAATGAAATAAATTTCTAGAAGCCTTTTCCAAAGATGATATTTTATATTGTAAGAATTTATGAATTATCACGCATTAAAATCGTTTGCTTATTTCTCGCAACAAACAACTAAGTTATTTGAATTTAACTTCTTGTCTCCAAACCCCATCCACCAGGTCGTTCCACGGTCAAGGAGATTACATCCCAAACGGTCACAGTTGATTGGTCATAAGACATTGTCAAGATTAACAAGCTGCTGTTTATTTTACTGCACGCAGAGTCAGTTAGTTTTCGTTGTTTTGTTCCCTGTCTCCACCCACCGTCACCCACCCCTGACAATGTCAGTGTCAATATGAAAGTAAAGCACATTATTTTTTTATTTAGTGCAGTATAGGCGAGCCTATGACACGCGTGCCACAATCGGCACGCACAGCCACCAGAGGATACACGTAGAGGCCTAGCACTGGACTAATATGAGGGTGGTCATTGTCGACTACGATGGACGAACAACAACATAACGCTGAGCCTCATCGCGGGACTAGAATATAGCTTCCTTTAAACAAACCATCTAAGTCAAACTCACATTTTCGGGTTTCATTGGAGTTTTGGAACTTTGCTATGAATAAAGGGGTTTTGGTTGGCCCCAAAGAGATTCGCCATCACTCATTACAAGAGTTACAAACCATTCAGCTTTGTAAAATAGGCAAACTGACATAAAATAAACTAACATTTTTAAAAAAAACTGGCATAAGGCCTATACCGTATAACACTTTTTATTTGAACCGGTTCATCGGTCTAAATATTAATCTACTAAGCTGTTGTTAAAAGCTGTTTACTTCCCTTACGTTACGTCATCTCTTTGTATATAGTTACATGATTTTCACTTGGCTGTAACTTTCTCCTAATATTTTAAACTCTACAGTGTGAGATTATTTCTTGTTATAAAAGTGTAACAAAAAGTCTTTCTTTCCAATACAGTTCTGATGGCATCATGCAGTCCAATCAATAAAACAGTAGGACAGAGCATCAACATTGACTGCCCCAATGTGCCACAGAGTGCAGAATTCACAATGGCTCAGTGGAAGAAGGACTCAACACCACTGGCTGAAATAAATCCCTCTCAACAGTTGGTAGTGCTTTTGGGTGAATACAAGGACAGGGTGAGCTACTGTAGGGATCTTATTGTCTTACTAGTGAATACAAGGATAGGGTGAGCTACTGTCGGGATCTTATAGTCTTACTAGTGAATACAAGGATAGGATGAGCTACTGTAGGGATCTTATAGTTTTACTAGTGAATACAAGGATATGATGAGCTACTGTAGGGATCTTATTGTCTTACTAGTGAATACAAGGATAGGGTGAGCTACTGTAGGGATCTTAAAGTCTTACTAGTGAATACAAGGATAGGGTGAGCTGCTGTAGGGATCTTAAAGTCTTACTAGTGAATACAAGGATAGGGTGAGCTACTGTAGGGATCTTTTAGTCTTACTAGTGAATACAAGGATAGGGTGAGCTACTGTAGGGATCTTAAAGTCTTACTAGTGAATACAAGGATATGGTGAGATACTGTCGGGATCTTATAGTCTTACTAGTGAATACAAGGATAGGATGAGCTACTGTAGGGATCTTATAGTTTTACTAGTGAATACAAGGATAGGGTGAGCTACTGTAGGGATCTTATAGTCTTACTAGTGAATACAAGGATATGATGAGCTACTGTAGGGATCTTACTCTACTAACAGAAGTCTTTCTAGTAAAATCACCCAATTCCTTCTATAAGATGCTCCCAACATTATTGAGTCCCTAAGCCATTCTGTATGATCCATTTCTGTGGAGTGCTCCATGTTTTACCTATATCATTCATGTAAAACAAATTAAATAAACTTTTTTGTGTGTTTAACTGCTGCTTGAAATCTTTTTCTGTAGTTCAGTTTTCAACCCCCTATAAAAACATTAATCTAAAACCTTGAATATCTTCTCACAATGCTGTGTATAATTCACAAATTTTTGTACATTTGTCTTGTTTCCTTCAAGAAGAAGTAGAGTAAAGCTAAAAAGACACAAATTAGTTGGTATTATTTCTCTTATTTTATCACATAATTAAAAAAATTTATTTTAAAAAAATTCAATAAAATGTTGAGTTCTGTGTGTTTGAAGGGTTTTATGACATTTATGATAACAGGTTACAATGCTGAATGGGACCTTCCTTTCTCTGAATGTGTCCAACTTGGTGGTGTCTGACTCTGGTCTCTATCAATGTAATGTCAGTTATCTTCTTAACAATGGTAACACTGATTGGTTAGGATCATCAACAAAACTTGCAGGTAATTTCTCTAGGTCCTTTTTAAAATTATTTTTAACTGTAATACTTATTTCGGCTTACGTCAAAGTTGATTTTTGCACGTACATTGAATATTCATTTTCAAGGTCCTTGTCTACATGCTACAAGATTAGACCGCTCTACCAGAAGCTGTAAAATATTATTTAACAATCTGCACTTACTTAATTTATTAATTTTGTGTGTGTGTGTGTGTGTGAATGTTTTAATAAATTATTTTACACATTTTCTTTTCAACAATTTTAATCAACGCCCTTTTGCCACTGTTTACTAAAGAAAACAAATACTGGTAACTCTTGCCTAACAAAGAACAGAAAGACAAAGATAGTACAAAATATAAGGAATTACATGAAACGTATGATGCAAAGAGTGTGTAGTATCTTTATATAGTCAATAAAGTAATATATTTTCAAACAATAATATTCGAATTAATAATCCTATGTGTACTATTTTGTTTACGCTGTCCTATTTTTTAAAAAATTTTATTAATATTTTCTTTTCAGTTTTTTTTTGTTTTATTTTATTTTTTAATATTTATTTATTATTTTGGGGGGGCAGGGAGGAGGGTGGGGTGGCTTACGAGCGGGCTACACATTTTTTAACGATTTTCTTGTAAAAGAGATGGGGTCGGCCTATGAACGAACAGGCTATAGAGCATAGACTGTAACTTTTGATCTTGAATCTATATTTTGTAGTTCTATTTTAGTTCTAATTAATTTTAATTAATAAAAGATCTTATTTCAAAAATTGAATTAATAATGATCAAATTGTAGTTAATTCATTAAGTTGAGCTATAAACAACTATGTCTGTGTCATTTTGGACAAAGAACATGAAGTGAAATGCAAGATGAGGGATCAATTACTTGACCATAACTTGTTCTGTCTTCCAACAGTCGGACCTAGTCCTCCAGGTAAGCCCGCCATCAAGTATATTACATCACGGTCAGTCACGGCTTATTGGACAGAAAGTGATCCTGACAACAAGAGCAAAATAAAGTTTTATATTCTTTATGTCAAGTAAGTCTTTAACTTCCTATGTTTTATCTTGATTCCCTTTACATCAAGTAAGTCTTTAACTTCCTATGTTTTATCTTGATTCCCTTATCATCAAGTAAGTCCTCAACTTTCCCTGTTTTATCTTGATTCCCTTTACATCAAGTAAGTCCTCAACTTCCCATGTTTTATCTTGATTCCCTTTACATCAAGTAAGTCTTTAACTTCCTATGTTTTATCTTGATTTCCTTTACATCAAGTAAGTACTCAACTTCCCATGTTTTATCTTGATTCCCTTTACATCAAGTAAGTCTTTAACTTCCTATGTTTTATCTTGATTCCCTTTACATCAAGTAAGTCTTTAACTTCCAATGTTTTATCTTGATTCCCTTTACATCAAGTAAGTCTTTAACTTCCTATGTTTTATCTTGATTCCCTTTACATCAAGTAAGTCTTTAACTTCCCATGTTTTATCTTGATTCCCTTTACATCAAGTAAGTCCTCAACTTTCCATGGTTTATCTTGATTCCCTTTACATCAAGTAAGTCCTCAACTTTCCATGTTTTTATCTTGATTCCCTTTACATCAAGTAAGTACTTAACTTCCCATGTTTTATCTTGATTCCCTTTACATCAAGTTAGTCTTTAACTTCCCATGTTTCATCTTTATTCCCTTTACATCAAGTAAGTCCTCAACTTTCCATGTTTTATCTTGATTCCCTTTCATCAAGTAAGTCCTCAACTTCCTATGTTTCATCTTTATTCCCTTTACATCAAGTAAGTACTTAACTTCCTATGTTTTATCTTGATTCCCTTTACATCAAGTTAGTCTCTAACTTCCTATGTTTTATCTTGATTCCCTTTACATCAATTAAGACATCAACTTCCCATGTTTTATCTTGATTCCCTTTACATCAAGTAAAGTCTTTAACTTCCTATGTTTTATCTTGATTCCCTTTACATCAAGTAAGTCTTTAACATCCAATGTTTTATGTTGATTCCCTTTACATCAAGTAAGTCTTTAACTTCCTATGTTTTATCTTGATTCCCTTTACATCAAGTAAGTCTCTAACTTCCTATGTTTTATCTTGATTCCCTTTACATCAAGTAAGTCTTTAACATCCAATGTTTTATCTTGATTCCCTTTACATCAAGTAAGTCTCTAACTTCCTATGTGTTATCTTGATTCCCTTTACATCAAGTAAGTCCCAAAATTCATATATCAATAATTTTTTTCTCTGCAAGTCAGACCCCAACAGCTTTTAATCAAGTTGATAAGATAACATGAGCTGTTAGCATCCCTGAGAAGATCCCATGAGTTGTTTACATGACTAATAAGATCCCACGAGCTATTTACATGACTAATAAGATCCCATGAGTTGTTGACATGACTAATAAGATCCCATGAGTTGTTTACAGGACTAATAAGATCCCATGAGTTGTTTACAGGACTAATAAGATCCCATGAGTTGTTTACAGGACTAATAAGATCCCATGAGTTGTTTGCATGACTAATAAGATCCCATTACCTGTTTACATGACTAATAAGATCCCATTACCTGTTTACATGACTATTAAGATCCCATTACCTGTTTACATGACTAATAAGATCCCATTACCTGTTTACATGACTAATAAGATCCCATGAGTTGTTTACGTGACTAATAAGATCCCATGAGTTGTTTACATGACTAATAAGATCACATGAGCTGTTTACATGACTAATAAGATCCCATGAGTTGTTTACATGACTAATAAAATCCCATGAACTGTTTACAGGACTAATAAGATCCCATGAACTGTTTACAGGACTAATAAGATCCCATGAGTTGTTTACATGACTAATAAGATCCCATGAGTTGTTTACATGACTAATAAGATCCCATGAGTTGTTTACATGACTAATAATATCCCAGGAGTTGTTTATTTGACTAATAAGATGACATGAGCTGTTTACATGACTAATAAGATCCCATGAGTTTTTACAAGACTAATGAGATCCCATGAGCTCTTAGCATCCCCGAGAAGATCCCATGAGTTGTTTACATGACTAATAAGATCCCATGAGTTGTTTACATGACTAATAAGATCCCATGATTTGTTTACATGACTAATAAGATCCCATGAGTTGTTTACATGACTAATAAGATCCCATGAGTTGTTAACATGACTAATAAGATCCCATTACCTGTTTACATGACTAATAAGATCCCATTAGTTGTTTACATGACTAATAAGATCCCATGAGTTGTTTACATGACTAATAAGATCCCATGAGTTGTTTACATGACTAATAAGATCCCATGAGTTGTTTACATGACTAATAACATCCCATGAGCTGTTTACATGACTAATAAGATCCCATGAGTTGTTTACATGACTAATAAGATCCCATGAGTTGTTTATATGACTAATAAGATCCCATGAGTTGTTTACATGACTAATAAGATCCCATGAGTTGTTTACATGACTAATAAGATCCCATGAATTTTTTACATGAGTAATAAGATCCCATGAGTTGTTGACATGACTAATATGATCCCATGAGTTGTTTACATGACTAATAAGATCCCATGAGTTGTTTACATGACTAATAAGATCC